>JPFL01000639.1:0-23504 GCA_000733385.1 Paramecium biaurelia
TATTAATAATTGATTATATTTAAATTGATAAATGATATTTTCAACAAAATAATTTATTTTCTTCAATACTGAATAGTTTTTATTATAAAAATTTGGTTGTTAATGAATGGATTAAAGTATTTATTTTGAATACATTGTCGTCACTTCTTAATTCACCAATTAAAACCATTTCAGCAGCAATCAAATAAGTAAGATCAACAGGATAAGCATGATCTAATCCTTTAATTTTATAATGTTCAATTGTTGTATTAGAATCTAAGAATTCTTTAAGAAGTTTAGGATCAAACCATTCTTATTTAACTCTAATTTTATCTTTACTAAGAATTAAAGTTCTTGTTTTCACTTATTTATGCATTTATTCTTATGTAAATGGAAATAACCATGGATCATAAGCAATAACACTATTAATATTGATTTCTTAAGCAATTCTAAGAACAGCTGCACCTCCAAATGAATGTCCAATTAAATTAATTGATAATGGTTTAAAATCAAAGAAAACATCTTTTATTGAATTTGATTTTAGATTATCAATTAATTATTAAATTTATTCAGTTCTCCATTCTAAATGACAAGATCTAATCTTTTAAAATTTTTCAAGAGTTTCTGGATAATTACCTGTATTATATATTTTAGTTCCTTTAATATCCCAAGGATAAACTAATTCATAATGTTATAATGAAAATACAACATAACCTTCACTTGCTAATTATTAACATAATGTTGTATATGCATTTCTATGTTATGAAAATCCATGACTAAATATAATAACATCTAATTCTTTATTTAATAATGGTTATTCAACACTTGATGTAAAATTAATAAAACTAAATAATAAATAATTAATTACTTTAAGAAACTTAATCCAACATCAAATATCCATTCAGATGGTACCCATTTAGTTTATAATACAGATACTTCATATAATAATTTAGCAAATTTATTATTAGGTAACCATTATTATTTAATATCTTCTTATTTATTATCTAAACATGGATAATAAACAGAAGTATCAGTTTAATAAGTATCATTTAATTTAATTTATTTAAAACAAGTTCTATATTTACCTGTAGATTTAGGAAATTCATAAACAGGATAACTAATTAAAGTCCAAATATATAAAATAGTTAATATAGCAGCAACTTAACATAATATTTTATCTGCAAATTATAATGCCTATAATAATTAAATGAATAGATATATACTCTATCAAAAAAGAAGAATGTATATGCTGCCATAATAAGAATTGAATTAAATCTGAATCCTTCAAAAAAGTATTTCAATAATAACCAAATACAAAGTCCAAAGAATCCAAATAAATCAAAATATGAATTATGATTAGCATGACTATTTCTATTTAATTAATATAATAATAATTATACTTTTTCACAGGTCCAACATTATCTAAATCAATTAATTTTTATTGAATTGGAAATATTACTGATTGCATTTCTATTAATATACAAAATACAACATGAGCAGCCAATATAAATTCAAATATAAACACCTTCCTCATTTTATTTAATATATTATTTTTAATAATCAAAATAATAATCATTAAATATATTTGATTATATTAATTATTTAATATATAATTATTATTAATCATAATATTGAAGAAATAGTGTTAATTTATTATTGCTTTTTGTAGAGTTAAAGTCAATTACGTTTTTTATAAAAAAATAAGCATGAGAATCATTGATTAGATACACTGTTCATTTTTTAATGTAAGATTTTTTACCTTATGCAATTAATTCTAGCTGTTATATTTTCGAGATTTTTTTCATCTATCATTTATGGAACATATTTGTATTTTTATTATGTAATTATTCTCTCAGTTTTAAATGCTTTCTCTAATATTTCTTATGGAATTGGAGAGCCTTTATTTGGTGATAATTTTGGCCTAATACCAAGTTAAGCAGTAGATGCTTCAGTTCTACTGAATTTATGTTCTGATAATCTATTTTAATTTGAAGGTTATTAATCCATGAAAACAAGCATAGGTTGTCTTCTTAATATTTCTTATGGTTGATAATACCCTAATGGTGGTGTATAATTTTCAGTTTTCGATTTTTTTCCAAGTCTAGGAGAATTGCAAATATTTTTTGTATATTTTCTTATTACTCCATCATTAAATTGTAGCTTTTAATTCAAACCTATTAGTGGTTTTTAAACCTAGATCTCTGTTTCAATATTTAATTTAAAATTTTTATCAAGCTTACGCAAATGTGTTAAGCTACACCAATCAGAATTTCCATGAGTTGAATAGATCTCTTTAAGAAATCTCACTTTTTTATTTCTATTAATTATCTCTTTCAAATTATTACCTTTAAGATGTTTTGGAAGTATTGGAAGATGTTCTATCAAAAATGTGCTCACTTTTTTTATTATTTGTTCTTGAAAAACTTCTTTTTGTCAAACTCTTAAGATTTCCTAGTTCATCTCTTTCATATTTAAAAGCAATGAATCCAGTGCCTTCTTGCTCTGCTTTTTCCTATAAAAAAAATAAAGCCTTCATTTTAATTTATTTATATTTTCATTTTTATATACTAATTAAGTAAATAATTTATCAATAATTAAAGGATATAGTGTGTGATAAGCTCATTTGAGTCAAAAAAAATAAAAGTTCAATACTTAATAAATTAATTAGAATAGGCAATTAAAATCAGATTTATTTTTGTTAAATGTTGACAAACTATTCTCATTCATTTAATTCATTTAGAAACAATTAAAATTAATACAAAAATTACCCATTTAGATATTTACTTAAAGAAAATTAAATCCTTAAAGATTTTAGATAACATAGAACATGGACCTAAGTATATGCTAAGTTATTAAATTCAGTTAAGACCATTATATGATTAAAAAGTAATCGCATATTTAAAATATAATTAAGTAATAATTCATTTTTAGAACCATTAAACCGATCTTAAAACTAGTTAAGTTGAATGATATATTTAGTTGAATTTGATGCGAATAAAATCTACTAAATAAAATCATTCTATTTAGATTAGCATAAATTCTATGAGTATTAGAGATTTTGAAATTGAAATTTAAGACTCTACTCAAAAAACCTATTTAGATGAATGTCTTGATGAGAAATAAGGATTTGATGAATAAATTAAAAATTAAAAATGGCAACATTTTAAACGAAGATATAATTTTACACCTTAGTTAGACTGGTCTTAGAACTTGACTAATATTGTATCATAATCAATTTATATATTATTTTACAATTATATTTAACTTTAGAAAGTAAAACATCTTCTAATCATAAATGCTTGTCACAATATCTTGAATTATCATCATATTATACTTTCAATTATCTTAATTAATTAATTTAATCTTAACATTTGATGATATGTTAATTTTGTCTACGATAAAACTATCCATCTCTGTTTCACCAAATTCATAAATAAAGCTATTTGAAGTTTGATTATCTTTCTTTTATTGATAATATTTATTAAAAGCTTCATAAAAAGCTTCATGAAAATAGATTTATCCTGCAATAGACTTAATCGGATAAAGATTACAAGTAGTACACTTACATAATATAAGCCCATAACATTCGATATCAAAATCTACTTTCTTTAATTCTTCATAAAGTGATTCAAAATCCACAATATGTTTTTATTAACAGTTTTGTAGGACTAAAGGAAATTTAATACGCATTTTTTCATTAACTATACAAAATAATTGTTTAAATATAACTTTTCTATCTTATAAACATTTAATATAAGATTCTTTTCTGATTTTGTATCTATCCTTAAATTCTTAAAGTAAATATTATTCACCTAGATATTGAAAAATCTACTTTTCTTAAATAGAAGACATGTCTTGAAACATATATGAAATTACGTTTGGATCAAGATATATATATTGATAAATTTAAGCTATAGCCATATACCTATATTATCGATGACATAAAGGACATGTATAAGATTTTGTTGGATTCATTTTTTTTTAATAATTAAAATCTGCAATATAACTTCTCAGATCCATACAAACCGATAAATCTGTACAAAATTTACATCTTACTGGATATTCAATTATAAGTTATGTGAATTAATCTTACATTTATATTTAATAATTTCTGTATTTTTACAAAGCTATTTTTTTCCCTAATTGCTTATCTTCTTATAAGAGATTTCCTTGACTTACCGCCAATGTCTATTAAAGTATTAGATTTTGAAATTCTTAGTAGATCATTTTGTATTTTAAATCTTGATGTTATTCATAGAATTTCCAAATGAATGGATCAACAACCTTACCATCTACTATATTTATATCTTCTTAAATTGCTTCAGTTTCCTAATTATAGTAAAATTTGAGTTAACTGGGATCACTTTTTTTGATTGCATTTAATAAACCCAAATCTAAGCAGATCTATGAAAATAATAATTAGATATCAAGCATCTTCTCTTATCTCTCTATTTCCGCAGAATTTGGTATTTAATCTTATCTAGAATAGTTTTTGTGACTAATTCTTAATCTATTAGAACATCCTGGTTGTTTGCATTCAAAGTATTCTTAATTTTTTCTATTTTATTCCTAATAGAATAGTATGCTAGTTAATTCATAGCATTCATAATGTTTACACCCTAAAATTCTCACAGGTATATTAATTTTCACTTTATCCTACAAACAAAAACACCAAAAATTTATTTTATTATATCTTGCTAAATTCTATTATTATAAATCTTTTTTGATCATATAATTAATTGAAGTATCATTACAAGCTTTCTAATACATTTATAAAAATTGATCTGAATATTCCACTTTTGAGAAAAAGTTCAAATATTTCTACTTATTTCTTATGTTATTAACCATAATTCCTCTAATGACCATCACATCAGCAACATTTTCATTAAATTCTTAATAAGCTTAAACTCTCCAATCCTAAACTAAATCATTTGGACTTCTTGCATTTTATTGACATTGTGGACATTAATAATATTTGTAATTCTTAATTTCTTACAAAGCTTCTTCCAGCTCAAAGCACAGATTCAAATGAATACAATTTTTAGTTAAAGTCTAATAAATATTATAATTTTACAGGATTTGTATATCTTAATCTATTTATATTCAATAATGAAAATGTGTCATAATATACAATAAACTTTAAAACTTAATTTCCATTTAATGGATTAAAATTATCTTCTGATTAAATATGTTAAAATAATATTTAATTTCTTTATTCATATTCGTCATTTTTCCTTTTTAGCAATTTTAATAATAAAAATTAGTCAATATATATATACTAGTTTAGATTGACTATTGCCATTATTTAATTTTAAGGTGAATTACACAAAGGACATGAGTACTTTTCTTTATTATTAATTTGCTTTTTATAAACAAAATCAAATATATAAGTAAGTAAATCAATTGATTTATTAAAGTCTTTGCAATTAATACATCTAGTTGGTAATTCAATAGAAATTTAAGTAATTTAATCAACTAGATTAAATTTTGATAATGATAATGGGGTTTATAATAAACTTTACTTTAATTCAGGTTTTTCAAGTAATAAATTAGTTTGAATAATTGATGATAAAACTTAGTCATATTTAGTTTGGAATTCTAATTCTAATTCTAATGTCATCTTTTATTTCATATAAAAATTAGAGTATAAAGTAGAAACTTGAGATAAAGGAAAGTATATTTTTTATTCAAAAGTTTTAGTTTATTTCTTAATATTAAATATAATTGAAATTGGATTGTTTTTTTTAATTTCTTTTAGAAGTTATTAATCAATAAAAATTCCATTAAAAAATGCATCTAAATTAGAAATATCTAATTTCTATTTGCAGTCTGGATATGTACATAGAAAAGATGTTTCATTTTTCTAGTTATTTTATTAATAATATAATAAACTTGTTAATTCATAACATTCTAAATGTTAGCATCCGATTATTCTTATTGGAATATTTATTTTTACAAAATCTAACAGACAAATTGCATATAATTCTTATTATTAAATATTATTCTTATCAATAAGCGATGTTAGAAAATTACTTGTTTTATTACTGGATGTTATTAGCATAATAAATTTTTCTTTTATTTCGGGTTTGATGAATAAATCAACATATTTTTTTTTTCTCTAATATTTATTAACCAATAATCCTTAAATGATTTGAATATCATCAACAAATTCATGAAATTCTTAGTTTGCCTGATATCTAATATCCCACATTAGATCAGAATATTAATTTGCAGTTTCACCACAAATTTGACAACAAAATAATTAATTGTTATCATGTTTTACTTAAAATTCAGATAATTCAAAGCAATCTTTCGAATGTTGACAAGTTTTAGTTAACACCTAAATTGAATGTATATATTATTACAGGTTTAATATAGTTCTTTCCGTGGAGAGTTTTTAATTTGATATTGTCAAACTTTATCTTTTCTAGAAGTGAATTGCCATTAATTTTAGACTCAAAATTTATAAATGAAAACATTTTTAGTGTTATTCTCCTATATCTATTATTAAAATTAAAAATAAAAGAAGAATGTATTAATTTATGAATATTTATTTTTGGATTAATTTAATATAATATAATAAAGTGCTACCATTTATATAAAAATACATTTGAAAGAAACTTATCATCCAACAACAAAAATTATCAATAAGATATCAGCTAATTAACAATAGTAGATCTAAAATATTATGAATTCAACATTTGAATCTTTGTAAATTTATTTAAGAATTACATATTATCTTTATTTATGATCCTTATTATGAGAAATTGAGATTAATGTTATTACCATGAGATAAATGATACTTGTTGATATGTTAGAGTATTATTAATGGTAAAATGAAAATTCTAATTTCATTCATATACTAAATCAATTCCTTAGATTATAATATTTCAAGTAGAAATCTTGCTTATATTGAGATGATTCTAAGATCTAGAAATCACAAGATCAATTTACCTTAAATGAGTAAAAAATGTATTGTTGATATAGACTATTTTATTTAAACTCAAAAAGGAAAATCTTAAAGCAATTTAAATTTTCTAATTTAGTATTAATATTTCTTCTTATACTAGTATATCCAGAAAATATTGTATATTATTTCACAATTTATAATTTATTATTGGAAGAGAATACAAGGTATTAATAAAATAAATCACATAGTCTAATTCAATAGTCAAATTTCCTCTAGTTTTGAAAATGAGGATAAATTTCAGACTAGCTTATGTTTGTAACTCTCTTGTATTAATTTGGTTACTCAAATTGAGAGTTCAGATGATCTTGTTTATTAGGACTTTTGGGATAATAATTATTCTTCGGAAAATTTATTTATAATTTATTCTATGTAATCCTTTCGTATTCTCTAATGTGAATATAATTAAATTATTACTTAGCTTTAACTTTAATCTAGGATTCAGAAGGAATATGATATTGCTTTCTTTATTTCAAGGTTTAAATTTGGTCATCAACGAAAGAAATTTGAGGCAGAAGCTAGTCTAACACGTTTTGATTGAAAGTATATTCTAAATTGGATTTTTCTAATGGCATTTAATTAATTTAAATAATATCTGCCAAAGAAGTCTAAATATATATATCTAGATATCTTTAACTATCTTTATCTAAATCATTCATATTTACATCATTCCTCATTTTCTGTAACATACTCTTAACATTTTTCTTTTGGATTTGTAAAATTTCTGAACCTGTTGAATTTTTATTTGTTTATTATAAATCATAATGGATTGAATTTGAAATATTTAATTGTAAAATTATCTTATTTATAGCTATATTTATCGCAAAATGTTTAGGTTAATCTATAAAGTGCTTTTTTATGGCTTAATAAGAATATAATAGATTAATCAAATTTTAAAAGTCTTGATAAACATAATATTAAATTAAGACTTACTATTCATTACTAATCTATTGAAGTCTTTAGTTTTCATGTTATTATTGTTATTGTTACATCATTCTAGAAGCATTTTTCTGGTAAGCATAATCCTGAGGATGTTTGAAATTTTAATATTTGTTATTAACATATGGGGAAAGCGAGTCATTATAGTTTTACATTATAATTATTATTTTCCTTTTAAAATAAATTAAAACCTGTTATCTACTCTTCTTGATAATCAATCATCTAATAGAATAAAAAAATTAATAATAGAATAAAATAATTTATAAATAAAACTTCAGAAATCATTATAATTCAATAGAACTAATTACTATAAAGGTTCTATGTTAGGCATCAAATTTAGGAATTCAAATCAATAGCTAAATTAATTTCATATTTTTATTCCATTAAAGTCTTTACTATAAATTTGTTTTTGACATTTAAAGGTATACATTTATTAACTTGATCAAAACAAAGAATTTTTTATATTAATAATTAAAAATAAATAAATTTGTTATCTGGTTATATATTAAATATTATTTGTAAATAAGTTGATAAATACATATTAAATTATTTAATTGAATAATGTGTAAAATTAGATAAGAATTTAAAGTATAGGAGTAGGGAAGATAATGTGTTTCTGATTACATAGGATTTCAAAACAAAAGAAAGATCAATTCCATTTTATATGAATAATCTTTCATCATTATTTCTGCCTATTCCTAATTCTGTTCCTTCTTTTCAAATCGAGATAATTTTATTAAGACATTTTAATAAATATCAAGTTTTTATTTAAATGTTTACTACAAAATATAGATAATTTTAGTAATAAAGAAAATAGATCTAATCCCATTAATTTTATTCTTCATAAGCATTTCATATATTACATAATAATTGGTTATATAAAATGATTTTACACTACCAATACTGATATTTTATATGTCCACTACCTTTGTTATGAATTAAGAACTTGTCACATTCTATAAAGGTGTTTTTAGTTGTGAAGAATTGAATGAAAAAGGGTGCGAAACTCAAAGTGACTGGATAAATGGATATTGTATTATCGAAAAAGGAAAATGTGTAAGTCTTAAATGTGAAAATTTAGCAATATTGATCTTTGTATATATCTAGTTTATTTTAATAAAAATAACAAATGCTATGAGTCTAAAAGTTGCAATGACCAAACTGAAGAAGAATGTAGTAGCTTGTTTAATCGTGATTGCAGATATGATTCAAATTTAAAAAGATGCTTGAATTTTAATGATCCAAAACCTGATGAATCTATTCCAACTTGTGCTGACCAATCAACAGATTAATGTTATGTAGCTAGAGAAAGCCTTTGCTATGATAATTTGTGAAGAAGTGAAATTAGATGCATTATGTCAAAAGACTTATCCTGCATGATTGCATAACAAATGATAAATGTGAAAATTCAGTCAGTCAGTCCAAAATATAGTCCAAGAAAATAACAATAAATGGAAATCAATATTTATTTTGTAAGAAACTAGAGGATTGATCTATTGAATTAAATATTTGGAAAAGTTACTAATTTTGTAATTTTCCTAAAGGGGAATTACCTTAATATACATCCTATCTTCTGAAATAAGAGAATTTTTTTTGTTAAATTAATCTTCTATAATCTCTAATTCATAATTATATATCTAAGTTATATAATTATAATTGATTTAATGCAGGTTAATAATTATCTCTAATATTAATCTAAAAGAATAGTTTCATTAGTATTTGAATCCTTTGGAAAATTAAATCTTATGATACAGTCATGGAATAAACTACAATGAGAGAAAATTGATTTGTAAATTTGTTGTTATTTTTTTCAATACCAAATTGAAATTTGATTATAATTAAGTACTAACTTTCGCATTAAATATCAAATAAGAAAAATTAATTTAGATTGATGAATCCTAATTAAAATATTAACAAGTTTAACCTTCCTAAATTAAATATATTTGAGAGATGTCTATATTAATTTTTTAATATCCAGCTTCAGTGATTACTTCAATATTGTATAAGGAATTTTTGAAATATTGTTTATTTACTTATATATATTAATTCGGGAATAACTAGATTTTTTTTTTATTATTTACAAATTTGTTCAATCTAACAATCACTAGAGAATTATTTAGTACTATATAGTAATATAGAACGTGCTGATTTTGATATAAAAGTATGACAAATAAATGTAAAGAATCCATCAAAAGTTGTTATAATTATCAATTTTGCTTAAGTATTAGCTTGATAACAGCTAATAATTACTTTAGTATCAAAATGGATTATTATTCAAATTGAATTTTCTGATTTACTTTTTATCAAGATTAAATTAGGATCATATATAACTATTATTATTATATTATAATTACTAAGGCTTGAAATCAATTAATCATTTTTGCTTATCTATTTAATATCCTTTATCTAGTCACCATTTACCCTATAAATTTGAAAACATAATTTATTTCCTAAATTGAAATCTTATTTTTCCACTGAAATATAGAGAATCTAAACAAAACAAAGTGGATAATAATATTTAAGACACTAAAATACCTAAAATAGAAAGAGAGATTCTACCAAGAAATGAGATCAATATACTACAAAGATAAAGAAAGTAAGGATGCTTATTGGAAATTATTGAATAAACTAGAAAATAAGAAAGGAATGATATCATAAAAGAAAAATTGCTGAATTAGTTAAATTGAAGATAAATTTTGATGCTAGATAAATTAATGGGGATATCATTATATATCGTGCACTTGGATATCACTGTAAAGCTGATGTTTATGAGATAAGGAAATATGATAGGAGAATGCTAGACTTGGAAATGATCGTAAATAATAAATAGACTTTTGCATAACATTACCATTATTATTGGAATAAAAAATGCTAAGGAAAAATTATCAGAAAAATATTTAAATTCATATCTAATATATAAAGAATAAAGTTCAAAATTTGTCTAAATTGCGAATAATAATATAAGTTAGTCAATTTCTAAGATTAAAGCTTTATTTAATATTTGATAAATTTATTTTTCAAACAATGTTGTATTTCATCCATTTATCGTCGTTTTTTGAGATAGGTGAATGCAATTATATCAGTTCATCCATTGTTAAGCCAATAACTCTTTAATGAATAAAACATTGATTAAATACTTCATCATATCAAATAATTGTAATACTTTGAAAAAGGCAGTTGTTCAAGATAAAATCCTAAATGCAAATCTTTTTGTTTAATTTTTTTGAGCTCTTGGAATTATTATTATATATTACAACATTTTGAAAAGTAATCCAACCAACTACTGATGGATATCAGTACTAAATCATTTTGAAAACAAAACATTGAGTAATATATAAAGTGATATTTGTTTATGAAAACTAAAAACAATTATTTTTTTTAATTATTGAATAAAACAAATGAATAGATAAAAAGTATACACATTTTATTAAAACGGAATAAAATATATAAGAGAAGAAAAAACTGACTTTTATCTTAGAGATTTAAATATAAACAAGTTGAATCTAATAGTGCTAATTTCCTTTTTTGATTATGATAGTAGTAAGGCAAACAATTTTTCCTTCTTGCAAAGTAAAAATGGATAGATCTAATTTAAAAAAGTAGAAACTTTGAAATTTGAAAAAAGAATAAACTAAGATCTATCGGTATCAATTAATAAATTAAAAATGTATAAAAATACATTTATCTGACATCAGAATTATATTTTTAAAGTTAAAATAACTACATTTTAAAATAAATATTCCTCTTTATTCTATAAGAAGGCTGAAGTTAGCTTAAGGCTGAATAGCCTCAATTGGAAAGAAGAGTTAATATTTTCAAATCAACAGAGTTTGTTAGATGGGATTTATAAGGATAAAATTAAATGAGGATTGATTATATGTATAAAATTTACTTTTTATGTATTTTGAACATTGATTGAATATTATACTAATTGATTCATAAATGTTCAATAAGGAGACTTATGACAGTTTGAAAAAAAATGATTTAGAAAGTGAAGAAAGAAGTCCTTTTGATCATCAATTTGGAATGACTAGAAAACAAGGAATTAACTATAATGGTTTCCTCATCCATTTACACAAAAAAAAAATTTCTCTATTCTTGTGTTTAAATATATTGATAAATTAGAAATGAATCATAAATTTACATTGTTGATTTCGATTACATTACATTCAATTTGATTTTAATCATGAAATAGCTAGTCCTATACCAGATGGTTTCACATTGAGCATTGATAGATCAATATTTAAGATTTATAGATTATTCCGAAATAATATATATGCTAACATGCAATTAAATTCACATTATTTCACATCAAGCAAATTCACAATAATTTATTAAAACTAAACTAATTGAATAAATCTAAATTATTTCTAAATTGATTAGTTCATATTTGTATTTGTAGTTCAAGAAACTAATGAGGTTTGATTTATGAGTATCATATAGAATAGATTTTAGAAATCATCATAAAAATGAATAAATTGAATTCCATTATTTTCAACTCAAATACAAATAAGATGAGTCGCCATTTGTAATTGTTGTTTTTCTTATTCCTTTATAAAAAAAATATTTAACTCGTTAATACTTGATGAGTCAATTAACCAAATAGCAAAATTATTGAACTCACTTCTTACTTCTATATCATTATACAAAAATGTAAATATTTTTACATAGAAATTATATTTTTCAAAGATTGATGCAATATATCTAAATTTAGAACCCTGAAAATTGTTTGTGATCATAATTTTTATATAATAGAAGAATTGCGATAGATATAACTTTTGAATAGTGTAGATACAAATTCAAGCACAATTGTATTAAGTTTTGTAGAAATATACAACTAATTGAATTATATTGAAAAATTAGTATATATTAATTACAAAGCAGGTTTTAAAATAAGTACAAAAAGTCATTTATTTCTACATGATCCAATAATAATATCATTTAAATAGGGAGAAGTCGAGAGGGATTGGTTGATAAAGTCATACATTATTATTTTCTAATTGAAATTTGACCTGATGCCAAGAAATAATTGAATATTTTTTTCTTTTCATTTCTATCTTTATAAATAATAGTCATAATGTTTTAGCATACATATATGTATAATTGCATTGCTTTAAAATGAATAAGGTCTGAAAGTAAAAATGAGTCTTGTAAAAGGAGGGAATTTGAAACTATAAGAGTCATGATTGAGTTGGTAATCCCTCAATTTACCTCATTATGGCATCTAAATTTAAGTTAAGAGCAGATGCTCTTTTTTCCATACTAAGAGTAGTCTGTTTAAATA
The DNA here is from genome assembly GCA_000733385.1 of Paramecium biaurelia. Lineage (NCBI taxonomy): Eukaryota > Ciliophora > Oligohymenophorea > Peniculida > Parameciidae > Paramecium > Paramecium biaurelia. Next base: position 13,170 of record JPFL01000639.1, read on the forward strand.
TTTTTTCTCCTACTACTCTTTTTGTTTCATGTTCTTCACAACATTTTTTACAGAACTATGGTTAAGATCATAATATAATAAAAATCGACTCTCTTGCTTTAACAGAAATACTAATGAAAATTAGTACAAATATATGATAACAATTAGAGTATATATAATATTATTATTAAGGCCAAGTATTTTTGATTTCAGTCATATGTACGATTTTTCTTAAACAACTTGTATTTGTGCAATAGAAGAAGAATATATTGTTTAAGGAACATCAGGGGCCAGAAAAACTTGTGATATAGTAGTAGCAGATGCAAACTTAGACTTAAATTCTAAATGTTTTGCATTTATCTACATGCACAGTTGAAAAAGTGGGAAGTTGCTTAACAAGAGCCGCTTGTTCTACATATAAATCATGCTAAAAAAAGAAAATAAATTCAAGCAATAAGAAATGTTGTTGGAATAAAAATAATAAGAGTTGTGTTGAATTAAGTTATCGCAATATTAATCCACGTCTCTACACGATACTCATACTAAATGTGTAGCAGTTCATTCAACACTTGTTTTTACAGTTAGAGCTGCAAATGGATATGCTGCTCCATTTTATATGGCTAGAGTTGGCTGCTGTTCTTATTAAATTGAGGATTAATGCAGAACTAATTTAAGCGGAGGTGCCTGTGTTTGGATCACAAATTTAGCTTAAGCAGTATACTCAGAGAAATCATGTACTGCTGCCCCTACTGCAACAGCAACACACATAAATTGTGATTCCTATTTTCATCACTGCCATCAAGTGCATGGCGGTTTGCCACATTAGGTACAAATGATGGAATCCCAGTTCTAGGAGGTTGTCAATAATCAGCATCTTGTTCTATTTATTACATTAAGAATAATGCAAGCTCAATGCTACTGGATGGAATAGTACTTAATATGCAGATAAATCATACACTACTGCACTCTCACCTCCTGATTATGATTTTTCTTTAGTTCTCCTTAGTTAGGAAAACGAAATATAATATAAGGCTTAGATGATTTCAACATTTTTTTGAATCTTTTAAGGAGATTAACCTTTTACTATTTTTCAATTTCATTTTCTCTAACCTATGCTAAACTTTTCATAAGTTAATAATACAAGGAGTAATATATTTTAATATCAAAACCTATAATTACAAATAGTATGACAATAAAATTGACCAAAGAAATTTATTCTCAAAACAATATAATTCGGTTATTAATTGACAATATATTACATAGATTTTCAAAGTAAATGAATAGGAGCTCAATAAGAATGAAGTACTCATAATAATTTAAAATCAAAATATCATATATTCCAAGAGAATATTCTTTAGACTGGTCAATCTTGATATCTACATTGATTCTGACAACCTGAAAGTGAAATAATAATTTTACACATTATTATCCATTATATTCATCACTACCATAAATAAATAGATCGTATTTTGTTATATTTAATATAAAAACTAAAAAAGATTTGAAATTATGTTATTTTTTATATTAATATTTCAAATAAAAATTATTATCATTTTTCTCCATCATTTTTTTTGAAGATGATTCACATCTAAGTATTTGTTGGCTTGATATGCCTTTCTTTTGCCACTATATCCAATCAATGATTCCTTTTAGTAGTGATCGAACATTCAAACCTATCATATATAAATATGTGTTTAGTCAATTACTCCTAATCTATGTAGTTCACTATGCTTTCGATAGTGGATTTAGAATTAAAAATTTTACATAGGTCGTATTGACTTATGTGGTAATGTGAGCTATTTCAAGTTTGGGTTGAATGCATTTTACAATTATGTATATAAAAAATCCAGAAAGGCTATCTTCTCTCTAAAGCTCGGTTTAACAATCTGAAAACATGAATGAATCGGTATCCTTTCGGTGTGGGTGAAAGAAAATATTAAAAAATGATACGTTCAAATGAAAATATAGATTCTAGTCATGAAGTGAAAAAAAATCATTCATAGGCTATAGGAGGAAAGGCAGATGACGTAAACATTTATTCTTATCCTTCTCAGAAAAGGGATTTGAAAAAATTTAGAGCTTTTTTTAAATGGAGAAGTCACTAAATATTAACTTAAATAAGCAAATCTCTCTTATTTTTGAAGTAAAATAGATCATATAGATTTAAAGTATTTTGAATAATTGCAAGAAAGAAGTACATTGCAGAGTTATTTTTAGATAGCCAAAATGTTGAGAGCATAATATGTCTGGCTTAAAAATAGCCTCAAATCTCAATTAATTTCTCAATTCAGAAAAATAAATCTAGTAGGTTCTGGATGGTGGTATTCAACTTATTTTTCTGAATTCAAATTGAAAATTTTTTTTAAATCTATTTGTATATTATTGTTGAAAAGAGTGGTTTACTACTTTTTATTTTTTTCTTTATTTTACTATATTGCTATATGGCCTAATCGTAAGGTAAATAGGTTCTAGAGCAACTTTATAACATTTGGTTTGAAATATATTTATAAATGTTCATCAACCTGATCTAATGCTAATTTAGATAACTAAAATAGAAACAAATTACCCTAGGAGTAGCACTTTTAATTATTAACTAATTTTGTCTAGCAAAAAAGGATTTCTTCTTCTTTTTATTTCATTTTTTTCCTTTGTTTTTTTTTTACAGAATGAAGGTTAGACAAACAAAATAATTGTAACTTTAGCAAATTTTTAATATAATAATAAGTATTCTTTAAAAATCAATAAACAAATGAGCTTGATTTTTCTTCTCTATAACTTACAAAATTTGTCAACTTCGAAGAAAATTTATAAATATATTAATGACCTCAATTAAACTACATTTTTAATTCAGATTTTATTATTAATTTAAATTAGTATATATCCATTTATTTAAAATAATTTAACATTTTTATGTATATAACTGTAATTTAATGTTAATCAAATAATAATACTTTTAATGAATAAATAATTCATCATATTTTCATTGTTGCTTGCCTTAGCAACAAGTCAAACATATAGTATAACCTCATGCACATGTGCATAATTGTTATCAGAAGGGGATTGCAACAAAAATACAAATCTTGGGTGTGCTTGGGATAGTACAAAAAAAGTTTGCGCAGTTTCAACTACCACAGTTACTCCAGCAGTGACATATGCAGCATATTGTGATACCTTGCAGAAACAGACTGTCCAAAAGCTAAACCTTGTCCAGATTGTGGTAATTATGCCGCATGCGCTTGGGTTGAGAGCAAATGTACATACTTCACAGGATGTACAGCTTTTGCAAAAACACTTGATTCTGAATGTTAAAACATTAGTAATAGATGTATAACAGATGGAACTCATTGTGTTGAAGTTGATGCTTGTAGTACTTACAAAAAATAACTCCCTTGTGTGAAAAATAGTGCCGGAAGTTTATGCTATTGGGATTCAACAAACAATACTTGTGTTGATGCTAATACTTGTGAAAAATTACCAGCAACATTTGCAACAGATAAAGAATGCAGAGATGTGATTTCAACTTGTACCACAAAAACCGGAGGTGGATGTGTCGATAGTGGAAATAATTGTAGTGATTAAACATTAGAAATTCAATGTGTTTGGAATAAATTAAGAAGTACTGCTTGCTATTGGGATGGAGCCGCATGCAAAGATAGAATTTGTGATAATGCACCAACCAGTTTGACAACTGATGAAACCTGTAAGACATTTAGAACTGATGGAACATGTACAACAAAAGCAAACGGAGGATGCGTAACAAGAACTACTTGTGCTGCTGCAGCAATTTAGGCATCATGTATAAAAAGTAGTTCAGGAGGTGACTGTTATTGGACAGGAACTGCATGTGTAGATAAGACATGTGCAAATGCTCCAGTTACAATGACAACAAATTCAGCATGTGCAGGATTTGTTACAGGATGTATCACTAAATCAGGTGGAGGTTGTGTTGCTAATGGAGTTTGTTCTGTTGCTAATGTTCAAGCAGCTTGTGTTAAAAACTCAAGTAACTTTGATTGCATTTGGGATACAACTTGCAAAGAAAAGACATGTGCCAATGCTCCAATGACAAATACTACTCATGATTTATGTACTTCTTATTTATCTACTTGTACTGTTAAGTCAGGTGGTGGATGTTAAAATAGATCATGTACCAATGCTCCAACAACAATTACTACAAATGATGCGTGTGAAGCTTATCTAACAGGAAGTAATTGCATAACAAAGACTGCAGGTGGATGTGTTGTAAATACTACTTGTGCTGCAATAACCTTAGAAGCTGCTTGCGTTAAGAATTCTAATGCATAAACTTGTTTCTGGGATACTGCAAGTTCAAGCTGTAAAGATAAAACATGTGTGAATGCTCCAGCAACTAACACTACTCATGATCTTTGTTAAGCCTTCTTAAATACTTGTACAGTAAATTCAACTAATGCAGGATGTGTAGAAAAAACATGTGAAAATTCTTTAGTTTTGGCTATTTGTGATAAAGATACAAGCAATAGAGCATGCATTTGGAAAGGAAAATGCTATAAGAAATAATGCGTGTTAGCTTCATCAGCTACCACTACTCATGCTGACTGTTAAACTTATCACTCTTCTTGTACTTTGAGCAATTCAGGCACAGGATGTGCTCCACTTCCACTTAAATGTGAAGCTATCACTCTTGAAGCTGCATGCAATTTGAAATCTAATGGTTAACCATGTGGATGGAATGGATCTTAATGCATTGATAAAGCGTGCTCAACTGCCTCAAAGACATTCACAACTACTATATAATGCGCAGGACACATATCAACTTGTGTTGCTAATAATCCAGTCACTGTTAATGGTTCTTTGACAATTTAAGGATGCTAAGATTTACCAACAACTTGTGCAAGTAGAAAATCATCTGAAAATTGTGAAATTTCAAGAACTGGGTTCCCAAACTGTCTTTGGGTATCATCAACTACAACTTGTGTAGAAAAATCTTGTGCTACTGCTAGCACTGTAGGAACAGCTGGCGTTTTATCAACATTTAGTTTCTCAAATTGTCAAAATTATTTGATAATATGTACCACAACAAATGCTTCAGGTATTTGTACTGCAACATCAAAACAGTGTATTTCAAATAATACATCTGATGGATGCATAACAAAGCCTTCTAGTTGTTCAGGATTGGTTTAATAAAATTGCTAGTTAGGATCAAAAGCAAGTGGGGATTGTTATTGGAATGGTTCTAGTTGTGTAGATAGAACTTGCTCAAATATTATATAAACTACACATAATGGTTGTTCTGGTATATTCGATGCATGCACTGTGAATAATGGAGGACCTGCTTGTTAACCTCTAGCAACGGCCTGCACATCTTATTCAACCTAAGAAAATTGTAAAATCACATCAACAAATAAGAATTGTGTTTGGACTGGTTTAGCCTGTAGAAATGCCGTTTGTGCTGATGCTCCAGATACTACCTCTTATGATATCGATTCAGAATGCTCAGCTTACCCAACACCTAGCGAAACCTGCACAGTTGTCTACAAAGTTGGAGCCTAAGGATGTGTACCAAAATCAGCAAATTGTTCAGATTATATGACATCAGCTTAATGCCATAAAACTCTCACAAATTTAACACCAAATGATGATTGTAAGTGGATCGTTGATAAATGCTATGCATTATCCTCTTTTGCTACTGGAGCATGCACAACATTCAAAGGTACTCCAACGATGTGTCAAGGATATAGAGCAGGATGTACAAACTCTGTAGGTGCAATATCCTCAGCATCTTGTACTTTAGATTGTAATTTAAAAACAGGAACAGGCCTGACATTTGCAGATTGCTAAGCTTTAGATTCTACATGTTCAGTTAAAAATAATGGCCTTGGTTGTATTGTTATCTAATCTACGTGTGCTGGATATGGAACAACAGCAGCTAATTGTGTAAGGTCAAGCGCAAGTGGAAATGCCGGATATTGTGCAATGAATAGTGCTTCTCCTCCTACTTGCCAAGCGGTTACTGCGGCTTCTGAATGTACACTTGTGAGTGGATTAACAGGATTGGATCATTCTAAGTGTTAACTTTATCATTCCTCTTGTACATCTTTAAAAAATGGCACTGGATGTTAGGAATATAAGGCAACCTGTCCAGATTATACGGCTGACAACAATTGTGCTAGTGCCTAATCAGGAAAATGTTTCTGGAATGGAACCATTTGTACTCGATTTTCGAAATGTTCTTAAATCACAGGAACAGGATTAACAGACACAATTTGTGCTTTAAAAAATGCTGCTTGTTTTGCTAATTCTACAGGAACTGCTTGTTTTGCAAAAGCTACTGCCTGCAGTTCATATACATCATCTGCAAATTGTATGGTAGATACTACAAGTCCTACAGCAAAGTAGTGTGTATGGTCAGGTTCAGCATGCGCTGAATTAACAGATCCTGCTACACAATGTTAATTAGTAACAGGAACAGGATTAACTAACACAATTTGTAATGCAAAACATGCTTCTTGCTTTGCTAATGCAACAGGAACTGCTTGTTATGTAAAAGCTGCTGCCTGCAGTACATATACATCATCTGCAAATTGTATGGTAGATACTACAAGTCCTACAGCAAAGTAGTGTGTATGGTCAGGTACAGCATGCGCCGAATTAACAACTCCTGCTACACAATGTTAATTAGTAACAGGAACAGGATTAACTGATACAAATTGTAATGCAAAACATGCTTCTTGCTTTGCTAATGCAACAGGAACTGCTTGTTATGAAAAAGCTGCTGCCTGCACTACATATACATCATCTGCAAATTGTATGGTAGATACTACAAGTCCTACAGCAAAGTAGTGTGTATGGTCAGGTACAGCATGCGCCGAATTAGCAACTCCTGCTACACAATGTTAATTAGTAACAGGAACAGGATTAACTGACACAATTTGTAATGCAAAACATGCTTCTTGTTTTGCTAATGCAACAGGAACTGCTTGTTATGAAAAAGCTGCTGCCTGCACTACATATACATCATCTGCAAATTGTATGGTAGATACTACAAGTCCTACAGCAAAGTAGTGTGTATGGTCAGGTACAGCATGCGCCGAATTAACAACTCCTGCTTCACAATGTTTATTAGTAACAGGAACAGGATTAACTGACACAATTTGTAATGCAAAACATGCTTCTTGTTTTGCTAATGCAACAGGAACTGCCTGCTATGCAAAAGTTGCTGCATGCAGTGGATATACATCATCTACAAATTGTATGGTAACTAATTCTACTCCAACAATAAACTGCTTTTGGAATGCAGCTGCAACAAGTCCTGAAGCTTCTTGCTAATCATTGTCGGGCCCCGATTGTAGTGCAATAACAGGAACAAGTCTTGATCACACTCAATGTCAGGCATACAGTACAGATTGTACATCACTTTCAGATGGATCCAAATGTTAAGACTTCAAATCAACTTGCGAATAATATGCAGGTACTACCTTAAGTTGCACTAAAACTACTTCCTCTAAATGTTATTTATAAAGTAGTACTTGTATCACAATTGCAACTGCTTCTTCTGATTGCTCTAAAATAACCGGATCTGCTGGAACTATAACTTATGACATTTGCTAATCATATAATACTGGATGCAGTGTAAATAGAGCAAGGAGTGCTTGTGTCTAACAATAATCTCAATGTTCTGGATATACTGCAATTGCAAGTTGTTTCAAATCAGGAGCTGGCCTATGTATTGCAGGTACAAGTGCCGATAATACTTGTGTAGCAGCATCAACTGCTGCAACATGTGATGCAGTATATTTGGGAACAGGAAATTACACCAGTGCAAATTGCAATGAAATGAAAACTGGATGTACAAATAATTCAACAACAGCATGTGTAGCAAAAACCTGTGCAATTGCTGTCGTATCATTTAATCATGCAAATTGCAATGGTTATCTCAACACATGCACTGCAAATATTGGAGGCTCTGCATGCTAAACTATGGTATCTAAATGTGCAGATTAAGCATCAACTTCTTGTGTTTACGCCGTTGAAGGAGAATGTGTAATAGTAGCAGGATCATGCGTTAGAAAGACTTGTGATACAGCAGCAATTGATAATACTCGGGATGATGACACTAAATGCTCAACCTACTAGTAATCTTGTACTGTTGCCAGATTAGGAGCTTGTCAAGCCAGAGCAGCTTGTGCTACCTACAAATCTTCTCTCTAGTGTAAATTTAATACTAGTGGTGGAAGATGTTTCTGGAATCCAACTAATAAGACATGTGTTGATTTGAATTGCGGTAATATCGAAGCTTCTACTTCATTCGATACTCATATTGAATGTGTTGCTGTTGATACAACACTTGCTTGCACTGTCAGAGCTACAAGTGGAGCTGCAGTTTAAGGTTGTATGGCCAGAGGAGCATGCAGTTCATATACTATTGAAGAATAATGTAAAACAAATCCAAGTAATGGTGTCTGTGTTTGGAATACAAATGCTAATTTACCAGCACCTGCTTGTCAAGATAAGTCTTGTACAAGTGCTCCAACTTCCACTACAACTCATAATGATTGCTATGCTTACTATAATACTGCAACAGTAAAATGCACTGTTGTTGCCACTCCAAGCACTAGTGGTGGTAATCCAACTTTAGGAGGATGTTAATAGACAGCGGCTTGTTCAAGTTATATTGATAAAGAATAATGTTAAATCAATGCCAGTGGTGATCCATGTGGATGGAATGGAACTTAATGTGCTGACAAGTCATGTGCAACCGCTCCTGCAACTGCTGATTATGATGATGATACCAAATGTAGAGCTTACTTCACTAATAAATGTACAGTCTCAGATTCTGGATAAGGATGCATAGAAATTCCTGCAACTTGTGAAACTATGACATAGAAATAATGTTATTATAATAAGGCTGGTAATCCATGCTATTGGACAGGAACAGCTTGTATTACAAAATCATGTGACAATGCTCCAGATGCAACAGCTACTGCTGATGAATGTAATACCTATTTGGCGGGATGCACTTTAGACAATGTTAAATGTAAAACAAAAGTTTGTGAAGATTTTGCCTTTGCTACAGATGCTTTATGTAAACAAGCTATTACTACATGCACAACAAATGGAGCAAATTGTGTTACAAGAGGAACCTGTTTCTAAGCCTTAAGTCAAGCTGGGTGTGTCACCTCCTCAACAAATTAATAATGCGAATGGATACCTGCTATTTTAAATGCATCAAATGTGATAACTACTCCTGCTTATTGTACCATTAAAAATTGCAGTACTGCTCCAATTACTTTAACAAGTGAAGCTGCTTGCGCTGGATATTTTACAAATTGCACAACAAAGAATGGTGGAGGATGTGTTTCTAAATCAACTTGCTCAGCTGTCGCTATTGATGTAGCTTGCACAACTGCTTTGAATGGTACTGTATGTGCTTGGGATAGTGCATAAAATAAATGCAGAGATAAAGATTGCTAAGATTTCAGTGGAACTACTCATGCAGCATGTTTAGCTTAAAGGGCTGGATGCACAGCTGGAGCTAGCGGAAAATGTGCTAGAGTATAAAATTGTGAACAAACTTCAGTAAGAGCAGCCTGCATCGAAGGAACAAATGGACCATGTTTATGGATTGATCAATATGCAAATACTGATGGAACTAAAGGTGCTTGTTTCAGATATACATCATGCAAAAGTTTAACTTGGAATGCCGATAAATCATGTAAATGGATAAGTAATAAATGCACAACTAATGGTTCAAATTGTGTCGGAATTACTTTATGCTCAGAAACTAACACTGACGGAGGTTGTGTCACCGGATATGACGGAGCTTGTATTCAATCAGTTCCAGCTTTAATTCTTCAGATCCAAAAGTCTGTAAACCATATACCTCCTGTGCTGATGCTTTCTACACCACTCATTCAGATTGTTAAATTGCAAGTAATAAGTGTACAAGTAATGGAGCAACTGGTTGCATTGCTTTAGGGTCATGCTCCTCATATACTACATAGGCTGGATGTTACTTCAATGATAAGGGAGCTTTATTAACAGCTGGAGCTATTACTTCCACTGGTATTTGTACTTGGGATACTACATCAAGTAGTTGCAGAGATTAATCATGTGCTGATCTGACAGGCACATCCCATGCAACATGTTCTTCATAATTGTCAACCTGTACATCTGATGGAACTACTTGTTTACTTAAAGGAGCCTGTTCTTCATACTCAACTTAAACAGCTTGCACAACAGCAGTTGGGTCTGATGGAGCATGTTATTGGGAACTAGCATCTGCTACAAATAGCAATACTGCAAAATGTAGATTACTTACCTGTGCTGATATTCAAAATGGAACAGCATCCAACGTTTGTGCTGTAGCCTTGTCAA
>JPFL01000640.1:6874-23421 GCA_000733385.1 Paramecium biaurelia
ATTTGTGGAGACTAAATAACAACAAAAGATGAATATTGTGATGATGGTAATTTAATATTTGAGGATGGATGTCATACATGTTAGTAAACTTGCACTTGCTCAGAATGTTTCGAGAATGCTTGTTTCAGTTGCCCAAATAATCATTTTTTATATAAGAATCAATGTTTTAGATTAGAAGAAAATATATCATTTTAGGGAACTTCTAATTTTTTATTTATAGATTTAAGCATAACTTAAGCCTTCCAAGCAGAAATAGATTAAACTAGTAGAATTCAAATAAAAATCAATGAATTTGTTTAATAAATTTATAATCAGGTCGGTCAATTTATTGAAATTATGAATTAAGGTTTTTTGTATGTAACCATAGAAATCAATTTCCCATGCCTTTAGAATAAGAAAGTTAAGAGTCAATTTTTTAATGCTAATTATTAGAAAGGTAGTAAGGATTAAGACAAAATATTTTTAAATAACTGTCATAATACACTAAATCATATAATTACATTTTCTTTTAGGCTTGAAAAAAGAGTGTTGAAAGATGAAATAATAGTAATAAAGATTTCTGAAAATGAGTTCAAATTATCCGCTTTATTTTAATAGTCTCCATAAAGGCTGTTATATATCACATATGATGATATTCCATGAATTAAAATCATTATATTCATTTTTATATTAAATTTTAAACAAAGAATCAGCATTTGGAAGTTTCTCCAAAGATTACAATTGTGTTTTGATTAAATTCTTGATATTTTCGTAGGCTGGATCTAATAGTATTCCTGATGCGAAGTAGAATTTCTGAAAATTTTAGTGAGCCAGTGCAAGATGCTGCTGCTATTCGCGCAAGTTTTGCTTTGCTTAATCGAATATTTGTTTCAAAGTAATTTCATGCAATAACATATTTTAGATTGCATTTAACTGATCTATTTCTTTATTTCCAAATTACTAATTTAAATTAGCAAGGGATGATCCATTTATTCATGTTTTTATTCAAAAATAAGTATCTAGGTTTATGAATTTCTTTTATTTGAAATTTCAAAATATTTTCTCACCAATAAATAGTTTATACTGGGAGATAAGATAGACATATTCATCTTCAATTGATGAATGATATTTATTTACATTATATTTTTAAGATATATTCTGATAACAGCTATATAGACAATCTCCTAATTCTTTTAATTTGATATTTTCCCTTAATTTTAATAATTAGACTTGATTAGTTTAGCTTAACTAAATATTTTTGCCATAATACTCTAAACCTTCATCATATTAGTAGGTCTCTTCTATTAAAAGTTTTGCTTCATTAGTTATTTATCAAATAAATTTAACAATGAATACATAAGGAAAGAGTAACAAACATATTCTTAAATTCATTCTAGACACTCAAATCTTTTTCTATTTAAACAAAGCAAAATAAATATGTTTGAATAAAACTTAACCAGATTATTATTACTCATATTGAAATGATAATGAGACAATTGACTTTTAATACAAATTTAGGATGATATATAATACTTTTCTGTTTATTAAATTATAGACATTAAGAGTTCAAAGTTCTAAACTAATTGAAAATGTTAGTAAAAACTTAAATTCAATTATCCGAACTAATTCTTTTGGTTAAAACTAATCAGAGAGAATGAATAGAAATAAATAATTCTTTTGAACTTATTATAATAATATACAAAAAAAAATGAATACTTAATTTAATTAAGACTCAAGTTGTCTAATATTTTTCGGATTGATTCTATACTAAGAGGATCTCAATCATCACTAAGCAGATATTAATTGATGAATAAAGAATCTTTATTCGTTGCAGAAAATTTCTTTATGATACCCTATTGTAATCAAGGATAATAATAATAATGATAATGAAAGGAAATAATTATAATTTTTTCTGATGAAATATTCTCTACGTTGGCAATATAGGGTTTCCAAAGTCTGGCTTTATGCACTACATAGGGTAGGGTATGGGGGAAGACTGTAATTAGAAATTCAACATGCCTACTTTCAACATCTCCAAGAGCCCTATATGAATACAGTAGTTGTCTGTGCATAATCTATATATTTTTAAGTTAAATAATGAGTCTAAATATTTTGAAATTTAATATAAAGTTTTCCATCATCAAAATCATAATAATAAGAGCCCTTTAATTTTTAATATCTTTCTTCAAATCTGTTGATGCTAGCATAATATAATTAAGGTTAATCTAATTGTACCATCATTATTACTGCAGAATCTTATTTTAAAATTCTTACATTTAATTGATACATCTCCCAATAAACCACAAACAGAATAATATCCTGTATTGAGTGAAACTGTATGTATTTCTCGTCCTGCTGTGTTATCACTTGTTTAAAATATATCCATATTTACGAATTGTTTCCTAAGGCTAAAAATTAGAATGGATCTTTTAGAATGCTTAAAAATGTAATTAAATTTGTGTGTGATATAATTTAAATTTGTCTAAGAGTAGCTGTTAAAAAGATTTTTATATTATTAGTTTATATTCCTGATCCATTTCTTGAGATTGTACATAAATATATATTATTATAGGTTTTTATAATTGTAAAAATCATTAGATTTGTGATTTCGTCTATGTTGATTGTTAAATCTAAATCATTATGTATTTAATTTTGAATTCCTCTATGAACAAGAAACCACAATTAAGTGCAAAATCATTACAACTTATTACTTCAATTTTAGATACCAACAGCATAAAATTATTAGAGGGTTTATTAATGGTTTGATAAACTTTAGATACCAGAATTATCGTTTGTCCTTCATATAGTGGATCGTATATGCTAAATCAATATTTTGTTGATAATGGAACAAATTGCCATAAAATTCAGTAACTATAATGAGTTTTTCATCATATTACTAATTGTTCCAGATGTCCATGTATTTATGATAAAAGTATTCTTTATTCTACCTTAAAAATATAAATCCACTCTAAAAATATCATTTTTTTGAATATTAAATAAAAATGCTGATGGATAGGAACTATTTAGTGATGGTGTTGGTAGGAGTGTTGTGCAAATTTGGAAATGTTTTTTTGTTACTGTTGATTGATAAATTATTGAGTCTAATTTGAACGAGATTGTTATGCTTAAATATTTTGCCGATCGTAAAGCAATTTCATATTTCTAATTGAATTTGGTTTAAACTGTACATTTTTATTACCTCATAAATTAATAATAATTAAAAAAAATAACAGCTTGGTTATTCAACAAAGTAGAATCCTGAAATATTTTAGAGGATACCATCTATCAATTAAGCAGTTGCTTAAATTAGCAATTGTAGTTTTAAGTCATTCTAATTCTATTACATGAACTTGAATTCTACGAATTCTGATGATATTTGAATATTCTTACAGAACTTCATAGGATCTAATTTAAATGGCAATCCCTCATTTAATTCAAAGTTAATCAATTTCTGTTATTGAGATGAATGCAATTCAATATGATTTTCATAATAATAACAAAATTCCTGTTGCGTTTCTCAATCCTTGTTTTCAACTCAAAGAATAGATGAAATGCTCTTTAGTATATTCGATTACTTATTCTAATCCAAAATTTTTATTATTAATTTATTTTGCATAGTAATGTCCAAACAAATTGTATAAAAATTCTAATTTTCATTTATTGAATAAACTTTTATATAATGGATTAGAATTTTTATGATAAGTCAGAAAGGGTCTTGGTAGGATTATGTTTTTAATTGGAAATTCAAAATTGGAATAATGCCAAAATAAAGTAAATATCAAAAATTGAAATCCATTGATCAAATAACAATTTCTTAATGTTGCTAATCATACAATGAGTGTGTCATATTTATTCAATTATTTGATTTTATCTGAGTTGCTAATTGAATTATTTCTCATTATGCAAATGTAGATTCTATCAATAATTGATAATTCTTCTAGTAATTCATGAGTCTATTTCAATAATTAATCATTCGAAGATTAAGATAATAAAAAGTATCTATAGAATAAATGAGAAACATAATAAATAATAAATAATAAATAAATTGGAATAAAATAGAACAATATTTTCTCAAAATTTGAAATCCGAATACTAAAGCAATAAATAATCCAAAAAACATACCAAGTCTATCTAAATTAACCCTATCGATAATGATGAATAACTACTATTGATCTAAACCATTTTATCTATCCAAGTAAGAATAATCAAATATGATTGAATATGCTAGTATTCAATCAGAAATGCAAATCTATCTAGTAAATATCAAACATAAACAGACCTCTCTTCACTAGCTAGCTAAACATGATAGAATTTTAAAATTTAGGCTGTTAGCACAACATTACACTAATATTGCGTCTAAAATTGTTCAGTTTTAACTAAATGGCAAAGTAGTCCATATTGAGGAAACATATCCTAAATTAATTTCAATATTTTTAAGAATTCAAAAGTAATATCAACCTAAAACTATGAATTATAGGACAATATAAAATTATTATCATTTATTAGATTTAATATAAAAGTTAATTAATATTATTTTTTATTAATTATGAAATTTCATGTTATATTAAATTAAAAACCTTTTTTTCTAGATAGAATCTGAATTATTTTAAAATTGATTATGAAATCTCTTTTGATTTTAAATTAATTAATGTAAAAAGAGTTTCTTATAACTGATTCTTAATCAATTGATCCAATATATATAAATCTCAATTTAAATATGATAATATTTCTCGTAATATATGCCATTGTTATTGATAATATAAAATCATCATAAGTTAACTCTTTTTTTAAGATCATACTACTAAATTAGGTAACTTTGCTACTACTTATTAATTTTAGTTTTAAATTAGCTAATTAATCATGCTAAAACAATCTAATTTAAGATGTATTTGGTCTCATCAGATTTCAAATTCAATTATTATTGAAACTTATAAACAAAGTTAAGTGAATTTACAAATCTCATTCTAACTAAATGAGTAGAATAAATAAATGAAAAACCTACCTAAACATCAACATAACAAAATAACCTGTCTATTACTTCTTTATAAGATTTCCTACATTTAATACCATGTCTATATATACAACAATGTACATTTTGAGAAAAAAGTTTAAGTTCAAATTAATGTAGAATTATTTTATTCTGAAAAATTCTGACCAAAATAAAGTATTTAAAAATGATAGTTTTTTGAAATTCCAAATTAAATAAATGTTAGAAAAAAAACAAAGTAGATAAAATATACTCAAATAGCCAACATAAAATTAAAATAATCAAATGGGAGATTAGGAAAACTCAATTTTTGTACCTATAGAAAGGAATAAATAGCCAGAAGAATAAGTATATTTTATTTTTAAACGTAGATTTTAAATTCTACAAAAATAAAAGCAGACCCATCGCCTAATAACTAAGAATAACAGGCTTAGTCATCATGTTTAAGATATTTTAGACCAACTCCCGATCCTATACTAGTTTGGGAACCTCATACAGATAAAAAATTTATTAGTGAACTTTAAGAGTTAATTTAAAATCGTTTTAACGAGGTTAAGAGAAACTCAAGCATTTATAAATACAATGCTAAAATAGGATTTCAGATCTTTATATATCTTTTAAATATCCTTGAAATTATCTTTACATTAAGTTACGATTCGCATAATGGAATTCAGTAAGAATTTAAGACTTGCTATGTTATTTCAATATTATTTTGTGTTTTTCTCCATAGTGGGGTCTGGATGTACACTTAGAAATTCAGGGAAGTTGAAAAACTTCATTCTGTTTTTGAGAGTGCTCATTATATCTTCTACATGTTTATGGGAGCATTGAGTTATTTTAAACTAGCTCCCTTTATTTATTATTTGAAAAGAGACAAATCAATTAAATAGTTCTCATTTAGTGAAATTAATAAATACTTGTAATTAAGTGGGGATGATAAATTTAGAAATCCTTGTATGCTTTTCAAAGAAAGAAAAAAACCTGTCAATATGTTTAGGGATTTAATCTTCCATAGAGTTGCTCTTGTCTCTATGATGATTACAATGTGTTTATAAACAATTCCTTAAATCTTTATCTAAGGCTTTTTTAACACATTATCTAATTCATGGGATGCATTTAATTCTTTTAGTTTTTTATTATTAATAAGTAATTTAATCTATTACTTTTTTGAATTATAATTTATAGTATTCACTACAACTTATAGATAAATGCAAACAGAACTATAATTTAAATTGAAGAAAATTAAATTAAAGTTAATTTAAGAAACAAAACAATTATTAAAAGCTGATTTAAAATATATTGGATTTGTTTAATCATTTTATTTTCATATTGATCCAAGTAAATTCAGCCCTTATTAAAAGAAAAGATGTATGGTTTAAATATTAAGTTTCTTAATAAAGTAGAAAAAATATAAAAATATTGAATTTCATTTTATCGATAAATATGATGAAGTTACTTTGTAATATTTAGCCAATTGCCTTAAATTGATTAAAGTAGAATAAATAAGTCTGTTATATCATGATAAAAATCGTGAAGCATTATTGTAGGATATTTTTAGGGATGTTCCAAATTTAACCCTTTAACATTAAAGCGAGGAAAATCTTGATATTTTATGGAATTCTGAAAAGATTGATCTTAATGCAGAAGAGGAAAAAGTATAATCGATATAATTTATTGAAAATCCAAAAATAACTTCTGGTTGGCAACAAATATAACAGAATTAGTCTGGGAAAAATATTTCAATATACCTTTCTCCAGAATTTAAAGCCCTATTGCAAATCCAAGATAAAGAAACATTAAACATAAGTAGAGGATTTAGTAATGTGAATATCAATTAATCATAGATAATTGATTCAACAAAATAAGGAAATCTAGAAACATCATAAAACATTATTGATGAAGCTAAAACTCAAATTGCTTCTATAACCAAAAGAGATCTTTTTGAAGAGTAAGTTGGAAAAATTGAATCATTGATGACTTTATACGATTATTATGAAACCTGGACCAAATTGAATTCATATTAAGCAATTATTTCAACTATTGGGTCATTTTTTAATGGAATCTTTTAAATTATTTCACTCATTTATTTGAATAACGGAGATGACATCTTTATATATGCTTTAATAGTTTTAACTGTAATCAATCCAATATTGTAGATGATATCATTTGCAATATTTTAAAATCGTGTATTTACAAAGTTTTCACTTTTAAAATAGGCTATTTATGTTGTCTTATTTGCAATATTTAACTTTTTTAAGATTTGGGATATTGTTATGATTTGTTTATATTTATGTGTAAATGCATTCTCTGATGCTGTAAAAAGAGATTTTAGTTTTGTAGGATACATCAAGTTCAAGAGTTATGCTTCAAAATTTTCAGGTAGTATTGCTACTTAAGTATTTAAGTATGAAGAAGTCAGCATAGATCCTAAGAATATTTTCTAAATTAAAAATTAGCCATTCTATTAAGCTGTAATGTGGAGAACAAATGTTGAAGAAGCTTTAAATAAAATTCCTTAGTTCTTTGTGTATATATTATCACTAATAGTGCACGAACTAGATTTTACATGGGTTGTGGCTTTTTTTCAACAACTAAAAGAAGGTGTATAGGCAATAAAAGATATACTTGAAGTTGTTATTAAAGACTATTTTATTCCAGCTTTAATTTTAGGCACAGAATCAGTTGATTAATTCTTTTAAGCAATGTTGTATTTGAACTCAATATCAAGTTAAATATTATTGTAATATCCTAAATCCTTTTAAATTATGTCAAAAGTATAAGAAAAGCATTTAAAAGAGAAAGTAACTTTTAAAATTAATTTGTAAACCTTAAATTTTTCTAATTATAAAGAGTTAAAAAAAAAGAAGATGTTAGCTTAATTTAGGTATGTACTTGCAACTGCACAAAATATATTAGAAATTGATTAAGCATAAAGATTGTTTTCTATGGGACCTGAATTAAAGGATTTTATAAGATGTTTAAAGGTGAGTCCAATATTTTAAATAAAATTGAACTTTTATTTCAACCAAATAACTCCTGAACTATTTCCTTATATTAATGCATTTATTAGAAATTGCCCCTAAAACTTATAATTCTTACAAATCCAAGTAGAATCTACTAAAGTACAATCAATGCAAATTTTTGTTGATAGAAAGGATACTCTAAATGCCTTTTCTTATTCATTTTTCTAAATTACATAATAATACAAAGATAAATCTGTAACAGTAGGTTTATAGGAAAGTTTGAATATAGATTAAGAATTTTTAAAGTTAGATCGGTACGATTTTGATTAATTTTATTTTGAAGTTTGTGGTAATCTTACTTTAGATAATTGTCATTTACTTTTAGAATAGTTCACTTAATTGAAAGTTTTCAAGGCATCGATTGTAAATAATAATACAGGTTCTCAGACTTTTTCATTTTCTAGCAATTTAAAAAGCAAGCAATTAGAAACTCTCGATATTACTTTTGAAAATATTTATTTAGATTTTGAATACTACCCTTTTACAAATCTTACTACTCTAAAAATGACTTTGATAAAGTGTTAATTTAGTCTAGAGTAACTGAAATAAATATTAACAAACCTTAACTTCAATACAAGGGTGGTTTATATAGATATGTCACAATGTGAGAAACAATTTACAATAGAAGAACGGAGAGATATAGTAAGAACTTTAGAAAGTTAAAAAATAGATGTTATTATCAAAATTTGATTATTATTAATGTTTTTATGAATTGAATTTTATTAGTTCTTACTAAATATAAGTCTTTATGAATATTTATATGAGGGAAAAAACTAAAGTTTCCTTTAGAAACTATATTTAATTTATCTGATTTTTTCAATAGGATTTCTTTACTTCGTTAAGACAATTTACTATTATTACACTTATAATAATTAAATATGTTTAGCATTTAAATTAATTGTTTCACAATTCTTAGGAGAATTATAAAATTATTATTGATGCATTCTAAAACTAACTTTATCTCAATATTGGTGATATCAGTTGACTTTTGGATTTATGTTCTTTACATAAAATAGGATTTGTTATAAAAGATATAAGGAAGATTAAAGAAGTTAATAACTTTATATCAAAGTTCAATTTTTTGTTTGATATAATAGATATTACTTATAATAAAGTCTTATTAGAATCACCATTTTAGAGATCATTCTATAGACATAATTAAAATCAATGGCTTACTCTAATAACTGTATTCCTATTGAAATAATATAGATATTAAGTAATTTATTATATTTATATAATTGCGCTTCTTAATGAGCAGAAGATATATAGATGCAATAAAAATAGGTGGGAAAATGAGCAAAACAATGGAATCTTGAAACAGCAACCATGAAAGCCAATATTAAATTGATAAATTACGAAGGAGTTGGTTTGAATTATGAAAAATAGAAATTACTATGAGTATTTAAGGGAGGATATTCATTAGAGATATTCATTAGTATAATGGATCGGGCCTATTAATGCTAAACCACATAGTGAAATGTGCTCCTGCCTCTTATGTAAAGAACTGTTCCAAAAATGTAGTATAGCATTTACTCACCCTTGTGAAATTTATATGAACGTGGAGTTAGATCTTCCAAAGTAACAATAACGGACAGATTAATGAATGTTTATGAATAATAGAAATAACCATTTTTTATAAGGAGAATAAAGATTATAAAGTTATTCAATAAATTTAATTCAATTAGGTTAAGCTTAGAGTTATTTTAGCTAAAATTCTTCTGGTGTATAAGGATTTTCATTAAATCAAATATTAATTAATTATGAAATCACTAATGATTGTGGATTTTGATATTTCTTATAATTCTTTTTTATCTGAGAGCAAATCCACACATACATTATTAACTTTTCTACAAATTGGAGCTATTTTATTTAATTATTAGTAATATTCTGGTTCTGTAAATGTTATTATTCTCATTACATTATTGTTGATTTTGAACAATAATTTTGCAAATTACTAACTAGAAGTAAAACAATTTGAGAATATAATTAGTAAATTTTTCTTTATTAAGTTAAGCATCTAGATTTATGATGGAGTGTGTATCTTAGTTTATTAATGGAAGATTAATAAGGTGGAACAATGCTTATTGTGAATTATTAGTTATCACAATTCTCTCAATGCATAAATGGTAACAATAGTTATGGTAATCAATTAAATTTATCTGCTAAGTGTATTGAATTCAAGATTTTTGATTATCTTACTCAATTTAATATCAATAATGACTATTTTCTTCCTTATTCTTAAAAAAGGTATTACTATTATATTAAAAAATAAGGTTAATTAATATTATTAAGAATCAAGAAATTAAATAAACCTCACTTAACAGAATTGTAAAAAGAAAAAGAATGTAATTTATTTATGTTAATTATAAGAGCCATATGAACATTAGGTTAATTATTTAGAAGTGAAAAAGGTATTCATTTTTGATTGGTCGATGCATTTGAATATAAAGAGAATTATAATTCATAAATGAAATATGGTAATGGTTTAATTGATGGTGTAGTAAATTGAAGAATAAGCACTTAATGATGATTAAAAATTATAAAGAATTAGCTGAGTAAACATAAATGAACTAACACATGATTTATGATTAGTATTGGAAATAACAAAATAACCTATTCAAATAAATAGAGGATTTTGATATCAAGACTTTTCTATTTTTTCTTTTATCTAAGGTGTTTGATTTTCTATAATTTTTTCTTAATTTTAATATTGTTATGCTTATAAATAAATAAATTCAATCATATAATAATAGTTTTATTTTCAAAGGTGAAATCATGATAAAGAAGGCATCATAATTACATAATATCTTTATTTCATAATGTTATCCAAATAATAGAGTCTGACTATACTAACCACCAACATTAATCTACCTTTCACCTTTCCAAGCTGCTGTCCATAATACAACTTTTTTTTAATTCCCCAATCCAGTTAAAATATTTAATTAGTAAAACGTTTGATATCGTTTACAACCCTTGTAAAAGGTTTCCCCATTATAGACATAATGAAGATCTTAATTTTTTTGTATAATGATTTCAAACTTTGTTTTTATTATTCTTCTTAACGCTCTGTTATACCTTCATATTCTTGAATTGTTTCATCCCATAGCATTCCTGATAATTATTTAAATCATAGTTGTAATAAATTTATTTATGTTTTCCTTAAATTAAGAATTTGCTATATGCGATTCACTAGTGCTGAATTTAAAGTGGATGAAGATAAACTTTATGATTTTTTTTTGATTGGATGAGCTGTAGTGAATAAAGTTGGTAAGCAAAAACAAATTACATTGCATTTTTTTTTTTAATAATAATTTTTGTCTGCAATTTCCTAATTGAACTAATATGATAGTTGCATTAGTTATAGCAAAATAATATAGAAAATAGAATGAGGATTGAGGATGGAAAAAATAATGCGAATAATTTACTTATAATTTAAACTGATCAGAAGATCAAATACAAGCGATTAGCTTAGGAGGTATTTGTTACTAAGACGACTTTTGAACTTAAATTGGTTCAAAATTGGAAGTGTATCATCTAATAAATTTTTGTATTTGACAACAAAACCTGTGACAATCCCATAAAAAATTTTCTCTAAAATAAAATAATATATGATAAATTAAAATTGGGCCTATCTGAATTTGGCTAAAGAGTAATCTTTAAATAAGAATTCTTTCTCTTGATTAATGAAGTGACTTTTCTTTCCTTTAATGTTGTAATAATTTTATAATAACAAATTATTTTAAGACAACTATCTGCTTTTATACTATCTTATTGAAGTTTGTAATTAAGTTCTCTCTTAGAAAAAAAGGCTGAAGATAAAAAAAAATAAAAGGATAAATTGAATCCTGAATATAAATAAAAAATTTAAGACATGGAAACTCACCAGACCTTAGGTTCCTTGTATTATTGATTTCCTATTTCAAGTAGATTTTCTACAATTATAAAAATTTAATGAGATGACTGTTTCAGCTCATGGAATCATAGTGTCTTCCTTATCTGTGTTTCCCCTTGGGACAACCTCAAAATTGAAAGAGTGGGGTGATGAAGATGTTCGAATGGTTGGAAGACCTATTAGAGAAAGCTGGAGCAACCCTTATATAACCTGAATTAAACCTAGGAGCCTTGTAGTGTTTCTGAAGTCGTCAGAGCCTTCCAGAATAGCTTTTCTACTGCTAACGAGCTGGGTAGGACGAAGATTACTGTTACTGATGTTTTTCTCTGGACTTTGTGCGCGCTATAGCTAATAAGGAGTAAGAGATTCAAGAGTATGAACTTAATGTCGAGACCTCAGGTACAGCATTAGTTGCATGTATTTACCCCATGTTTATTTCAAAGTGTGAGGCATAGTTACCAGGAAAAAAAAGTAGTAGTGACAAATGACTATAATAAAAAATATATAAATTTATGCATATTGGTATGCTGTTGAAAATTTTATAAAACTGAATAATAACAAAGTAATGACTTTACTACTTTATAGGTAATTTTCAAGTTTTTTATCATCATTTGTTTTGATTAGCGCTTAGACATTTTAATCAATGAGCAATTGATGCCCAAAATTATTCCTTTCATTAGCTTTCTTCATAACATAGTATCCAAAATTCATACATAATGCTATTTTAACACAATGTATGGATATTAGAGAGTGATAAAATGCATATTGAGACAGATACATTCTTCACTGTGCTATTCTCGATTTTAACATCTTGAGTAATTGGTATTTAATCATAGACTCCTTTTGTTCTGACCTATGCCTATGAATTTCCTTTTTTGATTTCTTATAAAATACACATGTTTATTTATTAAAAATAAATTAAGTTTCTAGAACAAGAACTCCAAAAAAAGATATTTTGATGACATCTAATATTTGCTTTTAGATTATTCCTTTAAAGATAAATAAATTGAAATATTGAATGAATTAATATTATAATACTTGATTAAACTAGAGTCTCTCTTAAAGATTAGTAATGTTTCATTTAAAAACTACTGAATTTGAGATATTTTAATTGTATTTTATTAAAACAAAAATTAACCTATTATTCATTAAGTGATAGAGTTTATGAGAATATTTAATGATGTTAAACTTAGAATATTTAAAAATATTAATTATATATGGATTAATAATAATGATTATTATTCATCTATATTCATATATTAATCCTATTTAAATCAATAATTATATTTTTACATATATATTTAGAAGTACTTATGCTTTGAGATCTAAACAGATTCAATGATTTAATTCCAATTTTATATTCTATATAATCCACTACAAGCAATTCTTGATAAAATTATGAGTGCAAGTTTTCTAAACTTTCTCCAAATGGAGAGTTTAAGAACTTCAAAGCAAAAAGATAATTTAATTATCTGAATGTATTTTAAATTATAAGTTTATACAATTACTATCATAATTCTATTCTTAGTGGATTTAATATCAATAAAATCCAATTAAATAATATGATTTTAATTAATCAAAGGAAATATCATAATTTCTTATATTATTAAAAAAGGATAAAATTGATAATAGTTAAATTATTTAAACTAGCAAATAGAAGTTCAATTAGTGAGATTTTTTTATATCCTTATTTAGTAAAGATGCAAATTCTAATCTTATCAATTTGAAACATTAAGCAAACTTAAATAAGTGTATTTTTATTTAACAATTTTTAAAACATCTTAAATCAACATCTCAACATTATCTGTTCAAGATTCAACAAAACTCAACATTAGGATTCAATTTTTTATGATATTCATAATATTGTATCATATATATTATCTAATTTCAGCCATTTCCAAAGTTTTCTCATAGTAGTTATTAACAGAATCTAGCTTAAAATGGTATTTGTTTCAATAAAAATTAGTTTAATTAATTAAATTTCAAAGTCATGAATTATGTCATTTGAATCTTGACTATAATATGGACTGCAAGTAGAAACTAAGAAATACTATATGTTTTGATGAATAATATTTATTGGGTGGTCTATATTGTCAGTTTTTCAAACTGATCCGTATCATTTACAAAAAAATTGTGAGTTGCTGAATAATGAGACTATAATGAATTGTTTGATTACCCCAGACAACAAGAAGGTCAGTTATTAAATTACTCTCTCGACTCGTTATGGATTGAGTAACTTTTCTAAACAAGTCTAGGTTTCTTTCTTTTTATAAATTTCATTAATTCATCATTTTCTCGTATACTCGAAATTAAATCATTTATATGAAATTCAATAACTCATATATCTAAAATATATTAATTATTCTCATCCAGTATTTTGTGAAGTAAATTTTTATTATTTCACAAGTTGTATGATTGAATATATTCATTAATTATTCTTTTAAATAATGCGTATTACAATAATCTTTATCTTAGTTGGTTTAATTGATGTTTCAACTTCGTAATGGTAATCAAAAAGCCAAAACCTACTCAATCAACAGAAATTTACTTATAACAATGGGTAATATGCTTATTCCTATTCCGGAGATTTTTCATTGCCATCCAAGTAAACAACATAAGCAAATTTTATAAATTGCACTACACCTCCTATAAGTTACATCACTCTAAATAGTACATATCCAACAGCCGAAAGGTATTCTACCATATATTTTGATAATGGAGATTTTTTTTCTGTCGATTTATATTTTCAAGGTACATGGATGTCTGAAACTGTTGTTATTAAAGTAAACTCATTTTCATACTCATATAACTACACTTCACCTACAAATTATTCAATGACAAATGGATTTTGTGATAGCATTGCTTTTGAAGTTAGAACTGTTAATTTTACTTACGAACTGCCTAATTCTGTTTCAGGTAAATTGTAAATTAATTCAACAAATTAAAATGGTGGATAAGTTTCAATTAGAAGTATATTTACCTCAGCACTCAAATGTTACCCATCATGTAAATAATGCACAGGTCCAAAGTTCAATTAATGTACAAGTTGTTATTACGGATTACCTACAAATAATATTTGTCCACCTTGCCCATCAAATTAATATTATGAGAAAGAATATGGATGCAGAGATATTTGTGATATTTAATTTCCACTATACTCTAATGGATTTTGTCAATATTATCCAAGTATTTATAATTGAAATATCTTAGTTTCTCAATTGTATAACAATGGTATGTATTGGGAGTAGATTTATTGGTTCATCAAATATGACCCACAAATAGTAGATACATCTACCAAATTTATCAGTTTCAAGGATGCATATGGAGTTTTTAAGTTTAATTCTGGTATCTATAGATTTTTCAGAAATTATTTTACTGCAATTTAGTTAGTTGGGTTAAAAATTACACTTATAACTTTTAATGATATTCCAATTAATTGTGGAATATAGTTTTTGATTAATAATACTTATTTTGGTTCAATTTATAGAAATGTATCAGGAATTTAAACAGATAAAATAACAATCTATAAAAAAAGTACTTTTGGTTCATATTTAAACTATACCTCAAATATGTAATATGATTTAATTGCCTATGTTGACATTCCTAAATATTCATTTTTATTTTCATTAATTGGAAATTATACGTAAAATTCATATATTTTAAATTAGTGATGAAACTGCAGGTTGGGGATTGTATCGTGTTTTCATAACTTCAGGACTATGTCCTGATAACTGTGAATTGTGTGATGTATCATTTAAATGTAAGACTTGTCAAAGTGGATATTATAAGTATAAGGATAATACATGTATCTATGGCTGTTCATAACCATATTAAAAATTAAATGGTTCTTATTGTTAAGATTTTGATGATGAAACACCTTGTAATAATCTTTCTATATATATATTTAGACTCTTAATATTTAACCTAAGACTTCAATACTTTTGCCTATGATCCTGAATAATATGCATAATATAAACTAATCTCTTAAAATGGGACAAATTTTTTAAAAGGATCAGATATTTATTATTCATATTAGTCTTGGATTACTTATAGAATTTTCGGAGGTCCTTTCATATGGGCTTAGGCTAAATTCTCAAGAACTCATAATGTTGATGATCCACACCATAGTATCACAATTGCATTTTTTATATTATTAGGACCAGCATTCACTTCAGATGGTTTATTTATATACACAATTGAAAATTAATCACCCGTATCCAAATCAACTTAAAATTTAACTAATTCATTCTCTAATGGAGTAAAATTTGATAAAGTATATAAACGAATAAATCACAATACAAATACATTATCAATAAGTTGGGAATGCTTTGGACCAAATAATGAACCAATTAACTCTTATTGTGGATTTTATAATTATTATATTGCTGTTCATAAATGCTAACCTTATTGTTTATAATGCTCAAATTAAACTACATGTACATAATGGAACAACGATTATGATGCAAATGTTGTTAAATTCTCATAAGAAGAATGCTTAATTAACTAATATTATGATAAAAATACTTATAGATGTTTGGATTGTCCAATATCTTGTTTATCATGTACATCTAAAATTGATTGTTTAACATGTTAATCTACTTATATTAAAACTAAATTAGGATGTGTTTGTAAATAGAATCAATATGAAGATTCAAATCAATGTTTT
>JPFL01000642.1:0-23406 GCA_000733385.1 Paramecium biaurelia
CCTATCCCTTCCAAATTTCATTATACTTTTAATTTAAGAGATGTCAGTAAAGTATTCTAAGGTGTATTAATGGTTAAAACCTGGATTAGTTAGAGAAGTAGATTAAGTAACACGTTTATGGGTGCATGAAGTTAGCAGAGTATTTTATGATAGATTGATTAATGATATTGATCGTGAATGGTTCAAAGAATTAGTTGGAGATTTGTTGGGAAGACAATTCAAATCTAGAATGACTAAAGATGATGTTTATGGAGCTAGTAAAGTTCTTTATGGTGATATTTTGAAAATTGATTCAGATAATAGAGATTATGAAGAAATAAAAGATTTTGTTAAGTTGGTAAAGATTTTAGAGGATAAATTGGATGATTTCAATACAGAATACAATTCTAAGACAAGATTAGTATTTTTTGGAGATGCTATTGATCATATTTTGAGAATTTCTAGAATACTTAGATAACCAAGAGGAAATGCAATGTTGATTGGTGTTGGAGGATCAGGAAAATAATCATTAACTAGACTATCAGCATTTATGTAGAATCAAATAATATAGTCTTTAGAAATAACAAAGAATTTTTCAGTTGATAACTTTTAGGAATTCTTAAAGAAAATATTCCAAATATCTGGGTTATAAGAAAAACCTTTATGTTTCTTGTTTACTGATTCTTAAATTGTATATGAAAGTTTTCTTGAAGATATCAATAATATTTTGAATTCAGGAGAAGTACCAAATATATGGAAACCTGAAGAAAAGTAACCATTACTTGAAGAAGTTAAGAAAATAAATGCAAGATTAAAGAGACCTGAGGATCCTGATACTCTATATAAAACATTTGTAGAAAGTGTTAGAAATTAATTACATATTGTATTGTGTATGTCTCCTGTTGGTGATGCGCTCAGAGTTAGATGTCGTAAATTCCCTGCCATGGTTGATTGTTGTACTTTAGATTGGTTTTCAAGTTGGCCTGCAGAAGCTTTGGTTTCAGTGGCAACTAAAATTTTACAATAAGAAACAGATTTTCCTTAAACGGATATTCCATAAAATTAATTGATTGATAGTTTAGCTTAAATGTGTATGGAAATTCATATATCAGCTAAAGATTGTGCTGATAAATTTGAAGCTGCACTTAAAAGAAAAGTTTATACTACTCCTAAAAGTTATTTAGATCTTATTGGATTATATTTAAGTAGTTTAAAAAGAAAGAGAGATGAATTGTAATTAAAATAAAAGAGACTTTCAGGAGGTTTAATTAAATTAAAAATGGCCAATGAATAAGTAGCAGGTTTATAAGTGACCCTTACTGATCTCAAACCCTAATTAGAGGAGTCTTCAATAAAAGTTTAATAGGCTCTTGAAAAAGTAAATTAGGATTCATATCTTGCAAGTTAATAGGAATAGTTAGTTAAAGCTGAAACTGAAGAAGTGAATAAGAAAGCTTAAGATGTAAAAATAATAGCTGATGATGCATAAGCTGATTTAGATGTTGTAATGCCTGAGTTAGAAAAAGCATTAAAAGCAGTTGAACAAATGGATGAGAATGAAATTAAGATTGTTAGAACTTACAATAATCCTCCTTAAGCGGTCGTTATGGTACTAGAGGCTGTCTTGACATTATTAGGTTAAAATACTAGTTGGGACTAAGCTAAAAAGGCAATGATTGATGTTGGATCATTTGTAAGTTCATTGAAGAATTATCCAAGAGATAATATTTCAGAGAAAATACTTTTCAATTTAAGAAAAATTATTTCAAGAGAAGATTTTGTACCTGATTTAATCAGAACTAAGGCTAAACCAGCTGCAGATATGGCAACATGGTGTTTGGCTATGAATACATATGCTATTGTAAGTAAGAAGGTAGAACCAAAGAAAAAAAAAGTGGCTGATATGATGGCAATATTGGATTAAGCAAATAAAGAATTAGCAGTCAAGGAAGCTGAACTTTAGAAAGTTAAAATGGCTGTTAAGAAATTATAGTAGGAAACAGCAGAAATGGCATAGAAGAAATAAGATCTTGAAAACTTAAAAGAATTAACTGAAGCTAGATTAGATAGAGCTTAAAAATTAATAAGTCTTACAGCATCCGAAGCTGAAAGATGGGCACGTACTGTAGATGAATTAGGAGTTGCTATTATCAATTTAATTGGTGATGTATTTTTGGCTGCAGCTTCTATTTCATATAATGGACCTTTTACTGGACCTTATAGAAATGAATTGATTACACATTGGACTGAAAAAGTAAGGGAAGCATTAATTCCTGTATCTGAAAAATTCTCTTTAGTAGGCACTTTAGGAGATCCTTTATAATTGAGAGATTGGACAATCCATAAATTACCAAGTGATTCTGTTTCTTAAGAGAATTCTATTCTTGCTACTTAAGGTTACAGATGGCCTTTAATGATTGATCCATAATAATAAGCAAATAATTGGATAAAGAGTTCATTTTAAGATCTTAAATTGAAAATAGTTAAATTTTCAGATCCAAAATTTTAATCTGATATGAGATTATGCATTACAAATGGATATCCAATTTTGATTTAAGATATTGAAGAAAATTTAGATCCATCTATTGAAACTATATTGTAGAAATAATATAAGGAAGCTGATGGTCGTATTTTGATTAAATTTGGTGAAGCTGAGATAGATTTTGATAAAAATTTCAAAATGTTTATAACAACAAAGATTCCAAATCCAAAATACTTACCAGAAGTATTTATTAAAGTTACAGTTATTAATTTCACAGTTACATTTGAGGGCCTAGAAGAGTAATTATTAGCAGATGTGGTTAGATTAGAAAAAGAAGAGATTGAAATTTAAAAGGATGAGAATGTTATGAAATTAGCTTAATATCGTAAGATGTTGAGTGAATCAGAAGCTATGATTTTAAAATAATTAGCTGAAGCAGATCCAGAAAAGATTTTAGATAATGTAGATTTAATTACATCATTATAATCTGCAAAAACTACAAGTGAAGAAAGTAACATTAAAATTGAAGAATCTGTTGTGCTAGAGAAAACTATAGAGAGAGTTCGTAATGAATATAGATCAGTAGCAGTAAGAGGCTCAGTATTATATTTTGTAATCAAAGATCTAAATCTTATTGATCCAATGTATCAATACTCTTTATAATATGTTTAAGTGATGTTTAATTTAGCTATGAGATAGGCATTACCAGCTGAAGAACTATAGCAAAGATTAACTAATTTGATTGATAGCATAACAAAAGTGATCTTTACTAATGTATGTAGAGGATTATTTGAGCAGCATAAACTGATTTATTCATTTTTGATTGCAGCTTAAATTAACAGAAAAGCAAATAAAATATCTGATGGTCTTTGGGGTTCATTTTTAAGAGGTGCAGGAGTTATTGAAAAATCTAAATTGCCAGTTAATCCAGATAAAGTATTAATTGGAGAATCATCTTGGGAATTGGCTGCATTTTTAGATCTTAATTTTGAAGTCTTTAGAGGTTTGTGTTAACATATTTAAAAAAATATGGCTGTATGGAAAACATACATATAGGCATCAGATCCTTTGGTAGTGAAATTAGAAGAACCTTACTAAAGTAAATTGGATGAATTTGAAAAAATGATGATTATAAAGATTTTTAGAAGTGAAAAAATATTATTTGCACTTTCAAGTTATGTTGAATAAAATGTTGGTAGATTTTATTTAGAATCTCCAAACACAACAATGGAAACATTATATAATGATTCTGATGTTACAACTCCAATAATATTTGTATTATCATAAGGTGCAGATCCAACATTATAAATTTTGAAATTTGCAAAGGAAAGAAATTTTGAAGAAAACTTAGCTATTATCTCTTTGGGTCAAGGCTAAGGAAGATTGCAACGAAATAAATTAATGATACAACTGCATCAGGAGGTTGGGTTTGTTATAAAATTGTCATCTAGCAAGAACATTTATGCCAGATTTAGAAAAATTAGTGGATGATATTACAGCAAAAAAACCAACTATTAATCCTAGTTATAGATTGTTTCTCACTTCTATGCCTGCTTCCTATTTCCCAGTTAGTATACTTCAAAATGGAATCAAATTGACAACAGAACCACCTAGAGGTTTAAAGGCAAATCTAAAGAGATCTCTTTAAGATATTTCCAATGAATTCCTAGATACAGCATCAAAACCAGAGATCTATCATAAATTAGTTATGGGATTGTGCTATTTCCATGCCATAATTTAAGAACGTAAGAAATTTGGTCCTTTGGGATGGAATATCAAATATGAATTTAATGATAGTGATCTTGATACTTCAAAGACAGTTATTAAGATGCTTTTAGGTGAAAATGATACAGTACCATGGGATGCCATGCTGTATGTAAGTGGAAACATCAATTATGGAGGTAGAGTAACAGATGACTGGGATAGAAGATGCTTGATGACTATTTTAAGAAAATTACATATGTAATGAAGTATTGGATGATAATTATGTCTTTTGTGAAAATAATACATACAAAATACCTGAGAAAAATGTAATTGAAGAATATATTAAATATGTTGAATCTTTGCCTATGACTGATGATCCTGCAGTTTTTGGTATGCATGAAAATGCCAATATAACATTCTAATAAAGAGAAAGTGATTCAATCTTAGAAACGATCTTATCTATATAGCCAAGGGAAGGTGGAGGATCATCAGAGAAAACACCTGATTAAATAGTATTAGAGCTTGTCAAAAGTATTTAAGATGATCTACCTCCTCTTTTAAACAAAGAAGAATCTAATAAAGAATTATGGTAGATAAATCCAGAGAAAAATCTTATACCATCTTTATCTACAGTTCTTCTATAAGAATTAGAACGTTTTAACATTTTACTTTCAACAATGGCAGGAACATTATAAGGATTGGCTTAAGCTATTGAAGGTATTGTGGTAATGAGTTAAGAATTGGATAGCATGTATTATTCACTTATGAATAATGAAGTTCCAAAGGTTTGGAATAAAGTTGGATATTTATCATTAAAAGGTTTGGCATCTTGGATTAGAGACTTAAAAGAAAGAGTAAAGTTTATGTCTGAATGGCTAGTCACAGGTGGACCTAATTGTTTTTGGATCTCAGGATTCTTTTATCCTTAAGGATTTTTAACTGGTGTTCTATAAACTCATGCTCGTAAGACAGCCATTGCTATTGATAATCTTGTCTTCTCATTTAAGGTATAAGAATTTGAAAAGAATAATGCTCAATCAAACCAGTAGATGGTGTTTTATTTATGGGTTGTTTTTGGAAGGTGCTCAATGGAAGAAGAAATGTCTGGCTGATCTTAATTTAGTAATATTTCATCATTTATATATAGGGTCAAATGAATATGTTGATGCCGGTAATTCATTTCTTACCTTTATAATAGGATAAATATTCATAAAGATCTGACAATTATAGGTATTTTTTTATGATTAAAGTATTAGTTGTCCTGTATACAAAACATAAACAAGGGCTGGTGTCTTATCCACTACAGGATAAAGTACAAACTATGTTTTGGCTGTGGTAATAATTTATACATATATTTTCTTAGGATTTACCAACTTTAGATTAACCTCCTGATTATTGGACATTAAGAGGAACAGCACTTATTTGTGCACTTAAAGAATGATTTATAATTGAATAAGATAACTTTAGGTTTATTTATTATTAATAACTCGAAATAAGTAAAATATAAAGAATTTATCAAAGAGGCAAGATAGCCTTATTTTCCTACTTCTTTAAAGATTTTTCTTTTGGCTTTTTGTCTTAAACTATTACTTTCTTTCCTAGCTTCCATTGACCCTTTTCATGAGAGTTATTTGGATATATTATTATTCCCTATCCATGCATTAATCCTTTCTTCCACATTCCTTTATATATTTTTCCATCTGGATAATAGTATTCTCCATATCCATCTCTTACATTATTCACATAATTTCCAAAATATTTCTTGCCTCCTGGCCATATAAATATACCATGACCATGCATCATTCCATTACACCACTTTCCTTCAAATTTTCTACCATCCTACCAAATTACTTTACCCTCTTCCATTGCTTTACCATGTATCCATAATCCCTCAAATACAAACTATTCCTTATTATTGAATAACTTTCCCTATCCATTTTTTTAATTATTTTAAAATTGACCGATAAAAACCGATCCATCAGGCATCTATTCTTTACCGATACCGTTTTTTTGTCCATTTTCCCATTCCCCTTCATATACTATTTATTCATTATTAAGATAAAAACCATCACCACTAAATTACCCATTTTTGAACTCTCCAATATATATATCCCCATCTTTACTAATCATCCTTCCATCACCATGATAAACATCATTTAACCAATATCCTTCATAAATAAAATCATCACAAATCAAAAATCCAAAGCCATTTCTAGTTTATTTAAACCATTCTCCATAATAAATAGAGTTCTCTTCTAGTTCAAATGGTTTGAAGTTACAATTTGTCACTTTATATGGTCCCAACTTATTCCAGAGTCCAGCAATTATTCGATTCTAAATAATAATTTAAGCACCAGTATATGGTTTAGCTTAAGTAATAAATGGATGATGGCTAGATGTTTGAGACTCCAAATCATCTAAAACAGCTACTATTATTGGATCATGCTCTTATATCTGTATATATTTATCATTTCTCAACTTGTTTCTGCACCCATTCACATCCATTGTATGTTCATCATGAATTTCTAAGTTTGCATCTAAAGATGAGCCTATCCCATGTTCTTTTACTTAACTTTGTGCATTATGATTGAAAACTGTCGACTGATCTTATTGAGCAATAATTTAATTTTCAAAGTCTCCTTTTTAGAATGTTAATTAGAGCTATTGAAGTTACTCTTCTTTTAATTTAGGTATATCAATTTTTATTTATTATGTATTCACTTCAGATTTCAATTTGGCATTCTAACCTTTTGAATTAGATTTCTCATCTGATTGAACTAGGTCTTATTTCTTATCTTTTTTTTAATTTAATTATGGCACATTATTTGAATCCTTAGTTACTTTCTATGCATTACATTTTTCTTTTGAATTATTCGATCCCATTTTTATAAGAGTAAAATTAATATAAAAATATTTCTAATAAATACAAATTAATTATTATTGCAATTGCAATTATAATCAGTTTTTTTATTTTCAAACTATCCTACCTTGATATTAATGAATTATCTAAATAATAAATAAATATATATCCAGTTTTGTTAACAGTTACAGAAGGAGACAAAATATCACTCTCCTTATATTGATTTAGACTACTTATTCTTATATAAGTATATCAGCATAAACAAAAGGTTTTGGAGTATGATAAAATCAGAATTAATCATATAGAACAATTATAATTCAAAACTTTGATAATCAGTTAACAAAAAATTATTATAAATAATTGTGAATTTAATTAGTCTCACTGAAGATATTATGATTTGTTCATTATTAATTCAATTAATATTGCACTATTATAATTTCGATAAAATATATCAATCGCTAATATGGGATCGTTAGATAAAATGCACATTTCAATATAATAAATTGATCAATCCATTTCCACAAAGTTAGATGAATGGGAATTAATTGATACCGACTTGAATGATTAGACAACGTTAGAAGAGCAGGATCATTTATTCTCTGTCACACGATAATACAAATTTGTTATAGGTATTTCTAAACCATAAGAAATTCGAATTGGATTAAATTCAATATTACAAAGTAAAATCACAATCAAAGGCAGGTTGGGAATTTAAACTAAGCTTCCTACATCTCAATGATTATAATTTTTATATATTATAATATAGACTTATAATTGTCAAATATTTATATATACTTCTTCTTACTTCAAAGCTAAAAAAGAGATAATTTATCAGACGATAATGTAATTTTGAAAAAAAGGACTAATTATTAGTATAAAGAAATCATAACAGTGGAAAGAGAGACTTGAGAATAAATCTTGGTAAATACTCATAAGACTTTGAAAAAAATAGAAACTTTTCATTGTTACATATGAATTATTAAGAAAAATAAAATTTATAACAGTATGAAAATCTTGTAATTCATTTGTTATCATTAGACTCATAAAATAACATTAAACAGCCTAATCTTATTTAATTTTTAAGTATTGATTTTAAAATGAAGAAATTCATACTCTGAAAAAAAATATTATTTTTTTGTAAATAAAAAATTTTTATTAATTATATTATATCTCACTTTGAGAAATGAATAAATATACGATAAATTTATAGTAGTTTTAGTTTGTCACAATTGTATATTAATAATTTTAGAGTATTTTGTAAAATATAATAATTAATCAACATTACATAATTTAATAATTGAATTTCAGGTTTAAGTATTATCTTAAGGATAAAATTGTTATTTAGCACAAGGTTATCTTCGAACTAATTTTTGAATCAATATAATTTTTATTTTAATAATTTAAAGAATTATTTTAAAGATTTATAATCAGGTAATGTGTTTTTAAATAATAAAATTATTAACTAATTGGTTAATGAATAAAATTTATAATAATATTTCAAGGTTTGACCATGTTTTTCTTCCATCCAGTCAGAAGAATATAAAGCAAATTCAACATTATAATACCTAGACATCCCAAACCTGCCATGTACATATAGAGTAGTATCTAACTTGTTATAATAACATCCCATCCACCAAAAAGCCAGAAGATAAATGCAAGGGATATCATCTAAAAAAAATTAAATGCCTTCTAAATATAAGAATAACTTAATAATAGATAAATCATACGTTGATTTGTGAACGATAACATTTAATATTCCTGGGTATGCATCACAATCCAAATCTGACATACCAAAGCTGTCTTCCTTAAATGTTATAACAAAGAAGGTTTTCAATTAAAAATAAATTATTGATAAAATTTATCCTGTAATATCTTGATCTTCAGAGAATAAATAAAATTAGATAAGGCCACATAAGCAGAATAGCCCGAAATATTCAAATTCAATATTAAATTCCTATAATCTTATATACACTGAAACAACTAAGAGGAGTTTAACATATAGTTCACAGATGAACTAAATACTCCATCTAATACTTAGAAATGAACTTCCTGCAAAAAAATTTAAGTGCATGAATCCATTCACTATAGAGAGTAAATTAAGACCTGCAATGACTAAGTATGGGATTTGCAAGTTTTGTAAGTCTTGCATTTAAAGATAGAAAAACACTATCATTAAAGGGAAGTTGAAAAAGAATGCATCTATCATTCTACATAATGTCATCATATGTTCAATTGTACTATCTTTTTTATTTTATGGATAAATATAATAAATCCAATAACAAATATCTAAATTAGTGATAATAAAGAATGTTATTTTAAACAATCTCCATCCATTCTCAAAAGAACTATCTAAATAAGGTAATTCATCAAGCCATTCATCATTCAGAAAATAAATTAATAAGCCCTTCAAAAGTTGAACAAATAAAAATACACCCTAATTTATATATATAAAAAATACCCCTAAAATTTCAGCATGATAAAAATCTTAATCTTAAATTATCAATTTAAGTGAAAAAAGTAAGGCAGTGGAAAAGACAGAATAATATACTAAAAGCAAATATGTAGGAGTAAAGTATTTCTAAATAAATCTATCTAACTTTGTAATACATCCTTCATTGTTTTCTTCTGTTTTTTCTTCAGCTTATCTCCTACAAGAACATCCTTTAATTCGATTTAAAAAGCCTTCTTCAGCTTCAGGAACAACTTAAATAGGCTATTTTTCAGATTCTAATGGTTTAAGATCATTAGAATCTGGTTCTTGCTCTCTATTATAGTTTTAATCATAATTATTAAGCTATTCTTTATTTTATTCATTTCCAGATTTTTGTTAAAGATTATTTTACTTAAATAATTTGTTTTATTACATTTTATTCTTGGTCATCTTCTTCAAATTGAATTACTTGATTATCATTATCTGTCATTGTTAACTGATTAAATATTTAATAATATAACTGTATATACAAAAGGAAGATATGAAATATAAATTTATTTGATTAAATCCTTTTTCAAAATGACACTCTTGTCATATGAAATCCTTTTAACTGTTATTGCCTTAACCCTTTATTGCCTATATTATAGGAAATTTAAATTCTTTACAATCATTGAGAAATTAGAATAATATAATATTAGAAACAAATTACCTAGAGGAAAATGTCCACCTTCTTATCCAAATGGTTGGTATCGTTTATGTAGATCTGGAGAATTGAAATCAGGGTACTTGTTTTATTTCATAAATAGAAATGTGAAAGAAATAAAATTATGTGGAAGACACATTGCATATTATAGAGGAACTGATAACACTGTTTATGCAGTAGCAGCTTATTGTCCACACATGGGTGCTAATTTAGGAATAGGAGGTTAAGTAAAATTTAGATCCTGTATTGAGTAATAATAATTTTAGATCATAATTAGGTGTCCATTTCATGGATGGGCTTTTGATGGTAAAAGTGGTTTATGTGTCAATTCTGATAAATTAGATCCTAAAATAGTTTCAACTTATTGCTATCCTGATATTGAGAGAGTGACCAAAAATTAGAAAGGAGAATATTTATAGAAAATATCTGATGGAGAAGTTAAAATTAAAACTTATCTTGTCAAAGAACTCAAAGGAATTGTATATATTTGGTTACATTCTAAAGAATCAAAACCGTAAATTAATCTTATTAATATAGATGGTATAATCTAATAAGTGAATAAAGTGAACATCTTACTTTAAGAGCTGAAAGTGTAAATTATGTAAATTGCCACATTCAAGAAATTCCAGAAAATGGTGCTGATATGAAACATTTTGATTATATTCATTATTCAGCTATGGATATTATTCCTTCATGGTTGTTATAACTAAAATGGGAGATGAGAACTAAAAATGCTAAAGATCCAGATTTCTTAGAAAAAATGACTCATCCAGTAGAAAAGTGTAGAACTTATTAAAAAACTTTATTTGATCAATATCTTGTTAACAAAGACCTCATACAATATTTGAATGTTCTTTTATTAGATGGATATGTCATATTGTTTAATAAGTATAAATTTCATGCAGTTTGGGCAACTGGATTTTAAATGGGTCCAGCAACAGTTGCATTATATGTAAAGAGTGCAATCTTTGAAGTATTATTTAAGTAAGCAATCTAACCTGTAGAAAAATTTACATAAAAAGTCTATCATACAGTATTTACAAATAATTACTTACCTTATTGGATATCAGCTTATCTTCTTCATGCTGAATTGAGACAAGTGATCTTTGATGTCAAATTATGGAATGCAAAGATATTTTCAGAAACCTTAAGATATAATATGAAAACAACTGCTGATCAAGCATTATTGAATTGGAGATAATGGTATTCCCAATTTTATGAAGGTTCTGCTGAATTTGAAAAGAATTTAGATTAATTGGAATGGTGATTTTATTTGTTTAAAAATAGTAATTATATCTTTGAACATTAAGTTCTTCTTAAATGAAATTAATAATAAATGCTTATCAAAATATGATTATTATTATAATATCATATTTATTGGCATAATTATTTCCTAATATTTTCCAACATATAGACATAGCTAATTAATAATACTACAACATATTATAACAATATTTTTAATTCTTAATGCTCTCAAACTCACTACTCATTAATTTTATTGAATTTCCTTATAATTTACCTTCAGATCTAGTTAACTTATCCCAAAAAAATTGATTAAATACAATTTATTTTTAATTATTAATTTCAATTTATAAAAATTAATAATAAAAGTCAATATAAGAATTTCAGAATTTCATTAGAATATTTTAAATTTCTTTTCAATTCTAATTTTCTTTTATTTAATGTACAAATTAATACTCGCAACTGTGATATTGCTATTCTTCTTAGTAATGGACAATCTCTTTGGAAGCTTAACATACAATATAAGTAATGAGATTACTAAGTTTCTTTAAATTTCATTTGAATATGGAAAAGAAACTGGATTTTTCGGTAAACAAATTTAACAATATTTTAGAATACATACTCCTGGTATTCTCAACTGCAGGAGATGCAGAATGCACTAATATATTAACTCTTTTAATATGGATTAAGGCTTAAAATAAAATTTAGATATTCAAGCTTATAACCATGAATGCAATAGCTGGAGCATTTGGAAACTTTATCAAAATGGTTATGACATAACCAAGGCCTTTTTACTTAGATCCATAGATCAAACTGGATTTCTGCTATACTGGGTTTGGAGATCCAAGTGGACATTCTCTAAGATCATTTGTCTTCTATGCAATACTGATTGAAACAATTGTATTATAAAAATACAACAATTAAGAGAACAGTACACTAATTGAATCAGAAAAACAAATATAGGACTTAAAAGAAATCTCAAAGTATTTTCTACTATTAATTTTTAGTTCTGAATTATATAAATAGATTTATTCAAATCAATATATATCCTACTCTAAGTATAAGTTGTTTATTGCAATTTTTGCATTCCTTATTGGAATAGGAAGGTTATATTTTGGAGTTCATTTCCTGAATCAAATCATAATTGGTTGGGTAATAGGAGGATATATAATTTATGTATATTATTATTGTGGATTGGAGAAAATGATAGAAATAGCTTTTCGAAATTCCTTATTGTTGAACTCATATAGATACCTAAAAATGTTATTGGTCTCCTTTTTATTTTTTACATTTGCATATCTCTTATATTTTGAAAGACATTATGAACAATCTTTGATTGATTTAAAATAATAATGGAAATAAAATATATTAAAATAACCACAATGTACAACAGGAGGAGGGTATAATCCTAAAAATAAATTTGAAACTCATGATATCTCTGGAATTTCAATATTATTTTTTCCTTGTTATTTATTAGCCTTCTATTCGAAATAATAAATATTATTAAAAATTGAATCGGATTAAATCTTAAATCAAGTTGGCTAAAATATTTAGTATCTCTTAACATATATTGTTGTATATTTGATTTAACTTTTTGAAGAATAAACATCAAATAAGATAGCTGGAATTTCTGAAACTAAGAAATTATTATGCAAAATATTTTTTACTCAATTTCATTATTTAGAAATATCTATATTATTTGTAATGATAATTCCTCTCAGTCTAAGATTAATGACATCATTAATTAAAAGATAATAATTTAGTAGAATTAGTTAAATTGATCAATAAGAAATTGAGATAGTGTGATATATTTAGTGTTACTAATTATTCTTTAATATAAAGTTAAGATCTATAAAAATTACATTTATAATATAACATCTAAATGAAATCATAACTCAATTTATCTGTTTCTAAAATGTTTATCATTTATTCTCATTAAAAGTAAACTAAATTATTAATAATTTATTACTGTAGTTGATATCTCAATGTTAATAAAAAGCTTAATATTGTTAATTACGCCATACCAGTTCTATCTCTATTTAATTCATTTATCATTTTATAAATTAAATCA
The DNA here is from genome assembly GCA_000733385.1 of Paramecium biaurelia. Lineage (NCBI taxonomy): Eukaryota > Ciliophora > Oligohymenophorea > Peniculida > Parameciidae > Paramecium > Paramecium biaurelia. Next base: position 13,473 of record JPFL01000642.1, read on the forward strand.
ATAAAAATAGCAAATGTAGTTTCTGCTTCCTTATTAAATTCCAATAATGCTAATAATCTATTTAAACAACTTAACAACTATTTACAATCAAACCATCTCCTTTTTACAAATATTTTTACAATTGAATCAGTAATATTGAGTTTTAGAATTGATCCTTGTTTTCCTAAATTAATATACAATTAGTGTACTAATTTTATTACAGTCAAAGTAAATTAAGAATCCTTATTTTAGTTTTTAATTTCTGCTTCACTTTGCGATAAGAAATTTAATGATAATCCAACTTGAGACACTTAAATGTATTTTCTTAACTTTGATATTAAATATCTATTGTGGGAATAGTTATAAAACTGTAAGCTATACAATCCTAATAAAATGAAATAAATTTTTTTTTATTTTTTTCCTTTAGATAATCTTTTACCTTTAAAAATTAAATCTATAGCTTTATCTATAAAATTTCAGATAGATCACACTTATTTTTCCAAATTATCCTCTCATTTCAGCATAAAGATTCAAAGTTTATTCTAAATCTTTGCCAAAATCAATCTTTTATAATAATTAATTAATTATTTTAGCCAAACTTTACTCATCCTTAGTAATTGATTTCTTCTTATTTAAATTAGCAATTAATTTAACAATTGAATATACATAGGATCAGTGATTTTTCTTTCTGATCCCTATTTATTATCATTGAAAGTAAATCATTACAAACTAACCTTTTCATGTCTTCTGGGAAAAATTATAACATGTTTTCATGCATCAATTTAAAGTATTTCTGAATATCTTAAAATATTATAAAAATAAATTAATGTAATTTAATAAAAGTAGCCCTACTTTAATTGGTGTTACTTAATCCTTTTCAACCATACTAAATATATCATTAAGTCTTTAAAAAGAATCAAGAAAAATTAATTTTCTAATAGTTCTAGTAAAATAATACATTAGCGATGCCATTTTGTATGAATTATTAAAATATAATAAATATTTTCACAATTATTGATAACTCTCAATCTAAAATGTTAAATCTTAGACCGAATTAGAAGGTACTCGCAAAAGCTTTAAGTATTTATCTGAGTAATTTTTGATTGTATTATTCTAATTAAAAAGCAACAAAGTGAAACAAACTTTAGATATCTATGTAAAAAAATTAATCTTTTATCTAAAGAATAAATATATATAATAAACCTTCTAATTTTCTCGATTAAACTAATTTCTTCCTTCACATCTTCAACTAAGCCATCATAAGTTGCCTCTATTAAATTGGCTTCTATAAAGTCTGATTATGTGAAGACTTCATTATTTTTTAGACTATGCATCAAATAGTGTTTTTTATTTGAAATGGAAATATGTATTAATGAACTTAATGCAATTAACTTTCTTAAAGGTGTAACATCTAATAATTCCAAACACTAATATTAATTGAATTATTTACTAAATTTGTTAATATATAACTCCATTTGATAATGCTTTCAAAGGTGTTTGAATTAGGAACTCTATAATTATTCTTCTCAGCTTATATATCTAATGCAATTAACCAAAGTAATTTATTTAATGTACTTGATTTCCATAACTCTATTATGGTTTGATCATTTTCAAATTAACCATCATTCCAAATAGAATTAACATGGATTTGGAAAAACTTATAAAGTCCTTAAATACTATCTCCATTGATTAGTGTGTGGAGTTCTTATTTTTCAATACATTATTACTTCTATGATAAATAAAAATTAATACATTTTTCTCAACAACATCTGAAAAAATAGTGTAAAATGTATCAGTATAAGCAGATATTACACCTTTTAATTTTTGATAATCTTGAGATTTTAAATACTCAATTTCTCTTATTAAAAAGGAGCAATAATCACTAAATACCATTTCTTTTGGTTAATAATCTGGTCTTTAATATTTCATTATAAAATTTTCAATCTCATCCTAAATATTTGTATTCTTGATCGATTCATTTAACTTTTCAACTTCTTAACATTGTTATTTATACATTGAGACCTCTAATAAAAAAACTTTTAATAATGAATCTTTGTGAACTAATAATTTTGTCTATTCAAATTCTTCCATCTAAATGAAGCAACTTTCCATTTTTGTTTTATAGACATCCAAATATTCATTATAAGCAACATTTTATAATTGATATTATTTCTTTAATTTAGAACATTCAATTTATATATATTAGGTTCTAAATTATAAGATTATATACTTGCATATTTATTTAATAGTTTGATCTTCTGGAATATCCAAACTATATTAATAAACCATATCTAAAATTGCAGATTATTCCAAGTCTTTTGATTTTAATCTATAATCCATTCTTGCAGATAGAAGTTAATTCTTCTTTTCAGTTAAAATCTCTTCCAGTTATTTAATTTCATCTATAATTTTACTAGATATCTAATTCTATTAATTAAGTGTCTCCTTCACCTAATTTTTTATTTCTGTTCGAATTAATTCTACAAAATTATCAATCCTTGTAATTTTATTTTTCAATTAATTCACTAACTAATCCTTCATAAAAATAAAGCTAATTAATTTTAGAAATTCATTACTTTGATTTATCAATTTATTATTATAATTTACTTAAAGCTTTTGCATAATTTTCTTCAATATTGGCTCTCTCCTACATTATTGCTGAATATTCCTCTAATCCCTTTTTACTATCTATGTTTTAATTCATGATTTTATCTGATTATCCCTATAGAGATATCAAAATTAAGGAATACAAGTAGATGGGGATAATAAGCAAGTTTCTCTCTTTGATTCATTATTAATTTATTTAATATATATTGAATAAGAGAATATAAAGTTATGGAATAACAAAATTGTGTTGTGAAATTCAATATTCCTTCTTCTATTCGTAATATTCCTTTTGTTATCTTTATTGGTATTTCTTATATCCAGTAAATTCACTTAAATCATTCTCTAAACGATCTAAATTTTATTTAATTTTAATACTATAATATGGTTGTCTCCTGTTATTTGATTTGTTATTATAATTATTATAGTCATAGTTATTTCTTCTCTTTTATTACTAAATTTTAAATAAATAAATAATACATATCCATTTTATTAATATCCATGCTTAAAATGTTATTTCGGTTCATACAATTCTACTTAATGTATTTTTTAATTATTTCTTTCAACAGAATTCTCTTTGTTAGACTCTGTTTCTCTTGGCATTTACATCTATGATTCAAACTATTCAGTATTTTTTTATTAAGTAATTTCAGTATCTATTTCTCTTCTAATAATTTCTATAGAATTCCTCTTTTCATTAAATTGAAGATTCTCTTAACATTCTTCTCTCGATAATTATTGTGGAGGATTCAAAAGAGGTACAAATGAAAACATAGATTATTATTCTTAAAGAGGAGCATAATTTAATTCTATTTTTTCATTTGATCTTATTTGATTTAATCTTTAACTTACAATGTCAGAGGAACAATAATCTTATTATTATTAATAGAATTTCTATTATGAATATTAATTGTATTTATTCTATTAAGGTTATTAATGATGTTAATATTATTCTTGTTCAATTTGCATATCTTCATAATTTCTGTTATTATTATTCATTCTGTACTCTTAAAATTATTATTACTTAGATTGAACAATATTAAGAAATCTATTAAAAAAATCTACTTCTTCCATTTTAGCATTTTGTATTGCGAACTTAAAATATAATTTAATAAATATTACTGTGACTTTGCCTTATTATATTTTACTAAAGCTTCTCTGTGCTTCATCTTCATTATCAAAAATTATGAACAATTTAATTAAATCTTTGTTTGCTATATACTCTGCTTCCAAAACTTCACATTCCTTTGTAAGATCTAATTCGTGTAAAAATTTCTTAAATTCATCCACTTGATTCTTCTTGATTAAAATTTACACTTATTTTCTCTCTTTTGCAAAGATGGGTCTTATGACATTGAAAGTTTAATCAAAAATCCAATTACTATAGTTATATTAGATTAATATCTAAAAAGTTAATTTTCAAATTAATACTTTGATTAGTGTCTCTATTCCATATGGATAATCTAGTAATTACCTAAAGCTTTTTTCCTTGGCCAAACACTAAAGTCTTATATAACCTGAGGTAGGATCAAATTTTCTTAATAGAAAATAGTTTCTACTTAAGAATTAAAAACTTAAAACACATCTCAACTACTATAAAATGATTAAAATACTTATTGGAGAATACTTTCATCTACAGTCTGCTGTTACATGATATTTTATTTTGAATTCAAAATAATTAATGAAATTTTGTTTATACAATTCAATTTATTATATTAGCAAAGAACAAAAACAACTTACTTAAATTACTTTATTATAAAGAATCATATTTCTGTTTTTTAAATGGAATATTAAGATATAATAATATTATGGAGATATTATTCTAATTTGATAATATATATAAATCAAATCATGTTTTCTACAAGGTTGTTTATTCTTTCCTCTCTATAACCCCATTCTCCTTATTTTGTCAAAGGCTTTTTAATTTTACCACTTTTTAATTGTCCTTCTGGATGATTTAATTTTAATGGTCTAATGATTATTTAAATAAATATACACTAAGAATTTGGTAACAAAATCAAAATTCTCTGATGCATTTGCAATTGTATTTACAATGTCTTCAATACAAATAATATCCTTTTCACTCATATACTCTTCTATAATTTCATTTGATTTTAATGCAATAATTTCTTTTTCTTTCATTATATGTCCTCTCTTGACTATTAAATCATTGATAATTTATCGTGTGGGCAATCTAAATAAATTTTGAATCATTACCCATATGTAATATAATTCTCAACCAATTTTAACTTCTTCCAAATATCTACATTAGTCTTCACAAACACAGCTGTATTAACCTTGTTTAATCTAAATTCCTTCAATATTTTTTGTTGTTTGTTAGAGATATCTTTAACACTAAAATAATCTAGTTAAAATTTTATACCCTCTAATTCTCACCACAAGTAATGTTTTATTATTTGGAATAGATTTTACATCAATTGTTTCTACATTTTATTTACGTTCCTAAATTAGTTATAAATTAAGAATACTTTTCTTTTAAAATAAGAAAAAGCTGTTTATTATTTACGATATTTATCCACAAACTTTTCAGGATGAACAAAATCCTTAGGCTTTTATTTCTTTTTCTAAATTCTCTCCTTTATTTAACGTGCTCTCTCTTCATTAAGACTTGATTAATGCTTTCTCTTTTTCATTATGTCTGTAAGAACATATTTCTTCCTTAAAATGATAAGGAAATATAATACTATGCTTGTGGTATATTATCCATCAACGATTAATTTAATTAAATTCAAAACATGAATGAAAATCAAATCAACCCAGAGAATTATTATCGTTTAGAATGTGTAATTGGATAAGGATCTTATGGCTAAGTTTATAAGGGCATATAATTAGATAATGGAAAGGTAGTTGCTATAAAAATAGTACCATCTTCAGGAGAGATTGAATCACTAAAAAAAGAAATTCAAATACTTAGAGATTGTAGATGTGATAATATTGTAAAATATTTTGGATCTTATTATTCAAATGGATAGTTATGGTTAATAATGGAATATTGTTCAGGAGGAAGTGTTATAGAATTGATAAAGTCTTTATAACATCCATTACCTGAAGAAATCATTGCTACTATTCTATATTAAACATTAAAAGGCATTGATTATATGCATAGCCATAAAAAAATACATAGAGATATTAAATGTGGAAATATTCTAATTGATTATTTAGGCAATATTAAATTAGCTGATTTTGGTGTTTCCACTTAACTAGTACATACGATGGCTGACACTGATACAGTTATTGGAAGTCCTTTTTGGATGTCACCAGAAATTTTATTAAAATCAAGATATAGTAAAAAGACTGATATTTGGTCCTTGGGTATCACAGCTATAGAAATGGCAGAAGGAGAACCACCGTATGCTCATATACATCCAATTAGAGCAATGTTTGCTATTAAAAATAATCCTCCTAATTCTTTAACTGATTAAAGTAAATGGTCAAGAGAATTCAATTAATTTGTTAAAAGATGCTTAATTTTAGACCCAAAAGTAAGACCTTCCACTAAAGATTTATTATAAGATCCTTTCTTTCAAAGATACTGTAAGAGCAGAGAATATATTCAATAATTCATTCAAAAATACAAAAAGCAAATTGAATCATATAAGGTAAATAAATCGTAGAAGCAGCATGAATAATAATTTTAAATTTCCTAAGAATAAGTTGGAGTCTCATTAGATACTTTAATTGAATGTGAAGAGGAAGAAGATTTAGGAACAATGATTATCAACAATGTTAATGCTATTTAAATGAATGAAACAGGAACTATGCTAGAACATTAGTATGAAGACACAGATGTGTATGAGAAAGCTATGAATAGAGTTGTAAATATTGAATTTAATTTTTAGTCTGAATATGGATTATCAAGTTTGAATCAATAGAGAATAAATACAATAACGACAGAGTCTCCTATGTTAAAAAAGAAATAAATTGAAGATAAAATGAGTTAGTTAAATTAGGAGATGAATAATGAAATTTAATAAATTAAACTAAAATATGGGGATTAAATAAATTGTCTATAAAGAGTTTTAAATTAAATTGTGGTTTAAAAACATGAAACTCATAAATCTGTGCATGAATAAAAAGGATATGCATTGTCAACAAATTATTATTAATAAATGGAATAAAAAAATAAATGTTCAGCTCCTTCCACTCCTGTTTAATTATAGAGTAAATATAAAATGGATCAAGAAAACTTCAATTTTTAAAATCAATTGAAATAAACAAAATTTTAATCTACAAATTTATAGTATCACAATATTTAAATTTAGAAAATTATAATTATAAATTCAGAATAGAGTAAATGATATTCCGAAATTAGATAATAGTTAAAAACTAATAAAATAATTAATAAACAGGAAAAATTGATTTTTGATTTATAAAAAGTGATTGTCTAATTTTTATTATTTATATAGATTATGATAATCATTAATTTTAATATTGAGTATTATTATTAATTGATATTGCATGTAAATTATTATTCTGGTCACAAATTAATTTTAATAACTAAAATGCCTAGAAAAACAAAAGCTCGTTCTCGATTAGATAAATATTACAACCTTGCTAAGGATCAAGGATATAGATCAAGAGCAGCGTTTAAATTGTTCTAATTAAATCGCAAATACAATTTTCTCAACAATGCAAGAACAGTAGTAGATTTATGTGCTGCTCCAGGAGGGTGGATGCAAGTGTGTGCTTCAATAATGCCTACAAGTTCAACCATTATTGGTTTAGATTTGGTTCACATTAAACCAATTCCAGGATGCAAAGCATTCACCTAAGACATTACAACACCATAATGTGAATAATTACTTAAAAGGGAAATACCATCAAAAGCAGATGTTTTCTTACATGATGGTGCTCCTAATGTTGGAGCTAGTTGGGCTAAGGATGCTTATAACTAAAATGATCTTGTCTTATCTTCCTTAAGATTGGCATCATAATTTTTAAAGAAGGGAGGAGTATTTGTGACAAAGGTATTTAGATCAACAGATTATAATTCATTAATGTGGGTCTTTAACAAATTTTTTTCAAAGGTAGAAGCCACCAAACCTTTAGCAAGTAGATTTGTGTCTGCTGAAATTTTTGTTGTGTGTTTAGACTATTTAGCACCAGAATATATAGATGAGAAATTATTTGATTCTAAACATGTATTCAAAGATACTGAAACAGATATGTTATAGTAATAAATTTAGAAAGAAATTGTCTCAGTTGATAAAATTCTTTAAAAGAGAACTTAAAGACATAGAAGTGGATATGCTGATGATGTTCATTAAACTGTTTATTAGATGATAGATTTTGAAGAGTTTCTTTATGCTGATAATCCATATCCAATCTTTATAGAATATGCTGGGATCAAGATGACAGAAGAAGCTAAACAAAAGTATTTGGCTCTTACTAAACCTCCATAGGATTATGCAATATTGATGGAAGATATCAAAGTAATAGGAAAGAGAGAAATTATATAATTATTAAAATGGAGAAGTAAGATCAAGCATTTTTTATCAAAATAAAAGAAAGAATAAAAATAAATAAAATAATAGGAGGAACATGAAAGTGTATAATATGAAGATCTTGATGAGGTTGAAGGAGATAATGAAGAAGTGGAAGAAGTGGAAGAAGTTGAAGAATAAGATGATCTTGATAAATTGGTTGATAAATAAAAGGAAGCTTTGGAATAATAATATATTGATGAACAAAAGAAAGAATTAAAAGAATAAAGAAAATAAAAATAAAAATAAGCTTAGTAAGAGAAGAAATTAGCAGGTAGAGGAATAGGATTTACTCCTTAAGAAGAAGATTAAGAATTATTTTAATTTTCTAAGCATAAAAATTTACTTAAATTAGGATATGTAGATGTAGAAGATAAACAAGAAGATAAACTAAAAAAAGAGAAATTGGCATTTAATAATTAAAAATAATTAGATAAAAATTTAGAATTAATTTATGAAAACAAAAAATAAAAGAAAGAAAATGCTTTAGAAAGAATTAGAAATAAGAAGTAAGCTTTAGAATCAGAATAAGAGGAAGTTGATGATGATGAACTTGCTTGTAAACCAATTAAAAAAGTTAAGAAGTAAGAGGAACATTTAAAGGCTTCAGATTTAAAGAGTAAATTCTTTGACAAGGAGGAGTTCTCAAAATTAAAGGAATAACTTAAAACATAGAAAGATGGTGTATTTGATAACCCTTTAAAAAATTAAAATATTACATAAATGGATAAAAAGAAAAAAGAGAAAACTGACAAGGAATAACCTGCAGATAAATTCAAGAATGACACAGATAGTGATGGATAAGAAGAATAAGTTATGGATCCAAAATAATTGAAAAATCTTTAAAAGTAAATTCAAGAAGACTTAAATTAATTAGATGATAATAAAGATGTTGATTTATTATAAAGGGTTGATAAAAAAGAAATGGAATATTAAAGAAAATTAAGTATATATATTTATTATCCATTTTAGATACAAAAATTAATTAAAATGCATTACCAGGAGAGGATGAAAAAGTTAAATAGTTTGAACTAAATCTTCCTATTTCAGATATGGAAAAAAGAAGAAGAAAATTAAAAAAATTAGCAAATAGAGAAGAGAAGAAAGCTAAGTAAGCATCAGAAAAGGATCCCAATCATAAAGAATTAGAAATTGTTCAACAAAAAAAATTGAGGATTATGATATTGATTAATTAGCTACTAATCTAGCATTAGCAAAAAAGATGATGAGGAAAAAGACTAGAGAATAAATAATTGAAAATTCATTTGGAAGAGAAAAGTGGGAAAATGAAGATTTACCTTAATGGTTTGTAGATGATGAAGAAAGACATGTATTTAAGATGGAACCTATTACAAAAGAAGAATTTTAATAAGAAAAATAAAGATTATATGAAATTAATTCTAGAGTACCTAAAAAGGTATTTAAACAATATTATTATTTAAGATTATGGAAGCTAAGATTAGAAAATGGAAAAAAGCTCAAAAAAAACTTAAAACTGCAGCAAAAAAAGCATAGACTGTTTTTGATACTGATGGTATTAATGAAAGAACAAAAATGTAACAAGTGAGAAGAATTTATAACAAAGAAAAAGCTAATATCTCAAAAGAATAAGAAAGAAGAGTCATTGTTGCTAGAAAAGGACAAGCAAGTGGAAGTATTAATATTAAATTTAATTCTAGAACTTAAAAGTTCAAGAAAAGTACTTACTGTTGATAAAAGATTGAAAAAAGATAAAAGAGCTATGAAAGCTAAGGCTAAAATTGGAAAAGGGAAAAAGAGAAGACAAGTTTCTAGAAGAAAAGGAAAAAAGTAGAAGTCTTGATTTCTTCTGTTTATAGTATATTAAG
>JPFL01000643.1:0-23388 GCA_000733385.1 Paramecium biaurelia
GTCGTGAAGTTGAAATATTTTGCTTTTTGAAGAGATTCTTCACTATGCTACGCTTCGTTCAGAATGACATGGTTATGTTTTTTGCTCACGATTAGGAATCTGAATTATTTTTGAAACGCAAAGGTTTTATTCTTTAATTGCTTTTTTAAGGAAGCAAAGTGGGAATTCGCTAGCGAATTGATGAAGCGCGTGTTTAAATTTATATATATCTAAAGGATCACAAATTAGCGAGATAGTTTAAAGTTTGGTATAATTGAAACCACACGAAAGGATTTTTGCGGTTGCGGTGTTTATTACAAAACTTCAAAAAAACATTCTGATATTTTCAAATATGAAAATTTGTACATATATTTGTACAATTAAAAGTACAAAAATGATTGTAACTAGCATTTCTGATTTCAGAAAAGACATCAAAAATTATTTAGATCGAGTGGCGAAGAATTTTGAAACTCTTATCATAAATCGTGGAAAAGATTCTGGGATTGTGGTTATTTCTCTTGAAGAATACAATTCTTTAATGGCTACCAATCACGAATTATCATCACGTATCAATGAAAAGCGATTAGATGCTGCCATTGAAAAACTTAACCAAGGCAATTCATTTGAAAAACCATTAATTGAAGAATAATGAAGTACATTTTCGTAGATGAATCTTGGGAAGATTATCTTTATTGGCAGAAAACAGACAAAAAGAAGCTAAAAAGAATTAATGAACTTCTAAAAGATATTGCGAGAAATCCGTTTGAAGGAATCGGAAAACCCGAACCTTTAAAACACAAATATTCTGGATTTTGGTCACGAAGAATTGATGAGGAACACCGATTAATCTATAAATACGAGGAAGAACAAATTTTAATTGCCAAATGCAGGTTCCATTATGACTAAAACGGCGTTTATTTTCTCTCCCTTTATTCAAATATTCTTTAAAACTCCTGAGTCATAAGACTTGGGATTTTTTTTGATTTGGTTTCTTCTGAATTTTTTTTGAAACGCAAAGATTATTTATTATTCTTATGTTTTTAAGGAAGCAAAGTGGAATTCGCAAGCGAATTGATAAAGCGTGGTGTGTTTTAAAATGTTTTTTCCGAACGGATTTATTTGTGTTGTAGCTTCGACAGGCTCAGCCACCGAATTGATATAAAAATTACGGTTTTCCTTAGTTTTGTTTATATTTGTTTTAGATTACTCTATAAGAATAGATGACACCGAAAAAAAACAATAACTGATTAAATTGAAAATATGAAATTCATTTACAACCAATTACTTTTCATCATCATTGCACTTGCAAGTTGTTCAAACGTATCTCAACCCACCGACCCCATTCCAGAATACGAAACCTTTAAAATTCAATCCAAAAAAGTGGGTGAAGAAAGAATAATTAATGTTTGGACACCTCCAAACTACAAGAATGATAAGGATTCATTAGCCGTGATGTATATGGCAGATGGTGGGATAAAAGAAGACTTTCCTCACATTGCTAATACATTGGCCAAACTTATAAAAGAAAATAAAATAAAACCTTTAATTCTAGTAGGAATTGAAAATACTGAAAGAAGAAGGGATTTAACAGGTTTTACAGAAATTGAAAAAGACAAAGAAATCGCAGCAGTTGTTGGTGGTTCAGAAAAATTTAGAGCATTTATTAATGATGAACTTTTTCCTGAAATTAACAAAAGATATAGAACTACAAATGAAAAAAGCATCATTGGAGAATCTGCATCAGGTTTATTTGTAATGGAAACCTTCTTTTTAACACCTCAAATGTTTGACCATTATATTGCTTTTGATCCTTCATTATGGTGGAATAATCATTATTTAGTAAGAACAGCAAAAGAACATTTATCTAAATTTCCATCAAACGAAAAACGAGTTTGGTTTGCTGGTTCAAATGCAAAAGACATTTCGCCTTTCACAAAAGAATTAGCAAACATCTTAAAAAAAGAAAATAAAGCTAATCTAAAATGGAAATTTTCCGATGAACCAAAAGAAAAACATAATACTATTTTCAGAGCTACAAAAGAAAAAGCAATTATTTGGACATTAAATAAAACAGAGTAAAAAGCTATAAAAGCAATATTAATAATTATTTCACAATCTTTTCTTTATTTTTTAAAAAGATGTAAAACTCCGAAGATTGAAACTTCGGAGTTTTTTACACTGTAGCTTTGACAATCTCAGCCACCGAAAGTGGAAATAATTTTCTTTTCCCCGACCCTGACTTCGACTACACTCAGCAAACGAGGTGGAAAATTATTTTTAGGTTTTATTGTTGAATTTTTATATTGTGGCTTCGACAGGCTCAGCCACCGAAGTGGAAATAATTTTCTTTTCCCCGACCCTGACTTCGACTACGCTCAGTCATCGAGGTGGAAAATTATTTTTTTTAAAATTCCACAAATAAACAAAAAGGCTTACTGAAATTCAGTAAACCTTTTTTGGATTTATAAAAAAGTAAGGGGTTTAATTGTTTTTTTCCTTTAAGGTGTTGAAGATGATTAGAATGGAGATTAAAATGAGTACAGAGATTCCAAATAAAAATTCATTGGCAAAAGGAATCGCTACATATTTTATCGAGAAAATGCCCATTAATCCCAATAAAAATTCATTCAGAAAAACGCTCAACAGAAAATATTTTAATCCAGCTTTTAATCTTGGGTTAGTTTTAAAATTTTGAATGACTTGACTCAATAAAAAAGTTGCAACACACATCAATAAAATCAAGTGTAAATACGCAATCACCACGTTTCTAAAACCAAACGCAAATTGAGAAACCGCAGGAATGACAGAACCCAACTGCAAGAAAATTTTCACTGCAAAAGCAAAGCCTACATAGATGAAAACAAATCTCTGTAAAGCATTGGTAGTGGTTTTTATCTTTGGCCATTGGTTTTTTATCCATTTAAAAAACACAAAAGCGCCATGAGTTTGAGCAAGTGTTGCCAAAACGATTATCAAATAAATGAAAACTGGCAATTTCAACCATAAAACCGATAAACCAAAGCCTATGAAACAGCCAATGAACAAGAACCAAAATATCATTTTGTTTTCTGTTGAACTGATGAGAATTCCTTTTTCTTTCAGGTGATAAAAGAGCAATCCTAAACATGAAAAAATAAAAAATCCGTTGTACTGAAAATGCAGATAAAAATAGGTAGACGCTAAATATAATTCTTGTTCCACATTTTTAGTCGCCATCATATAACTCAATGTAAAAACGCCTAATGATGACAATACGGCAAAGAAAAAAGCGGCTAAAAACCAAATTTTGGAAGTTTCCCGATGGTTTTTAAGGTCTTTTATTAAGAAAAAATAGTACACAAAACTATTCAGTAAAGCGATGGTGGAAAAAATGATGGACAACCAATAATATCCTGCATATAAAAAACTCAACAGCATTCCGTAAGAAGCGAAAAAATTAATCCCAATCAATATTTGGTATTTTTTCATCTGAATACCTTCTACGGTTTTGCTCAAATATTGCGCAACTAAAATGTAAATGCAAGAAGTGATGAAACCATAAAAAGCAAAATGAGAATGCGCTTCTTGCAGATGTTTTTGTTCTACAAAAGGCAAAGAAAAGGCAATTTTATAGCGCATCAATACGCCTAAAATCGCAACGATTACAAAACTGAAAACAGAAAACTTAAGTAAGAATGCTTGATTTTTCATGCCCTAAAATTAGAGAAATTAAAACGCTAATTCTATGACTGTAATCACAGCGACTAGAAATAAATTTTACCATTTCTGATTTCTAACTTGCCATCTCTTTCCATTTTTTTTACAGTTCTGATGATGGTTTCGGTTCTGAGACCCGTCATATTCGAAAGTTCTTTTCGGGTGATGTCAATCAGAATTTTTTCTTCGCCACAGCTTTTTTGCTTTTTATAATCGCAGAGTTGGCTAAAGATTCTGTTCTCTGGGTTTAGGAACACAATATTTTTAATAGAATTGCTTTTGCTAATGGATTTTTCGGCAATCGACTTGGTAAATTCTATGAGTAAATCTGGTTTTTGTTTGAGATAATTGAGGAAATTATCTTTGTTGATTTTGTAAACTTCTGCACATTCTGAAGTCACCACTACATTTCCCGGAAAAGGTCTCCCTAACAGAACAGCTGGCTCCCCGAAAAAACTTTGGTCAAAAACTTTGTGTTGCAAAAATTCTTTTCCTTCTTCGGTAAAGTGAAAGACAGAAAGTTCTCCTTTTACCAAATAATAAAACGAATGCGAATGACTTCCTTCACTGTGAATTAGGTCATCTTTTTTGTATTTTTTTAACTCAGCATTTGTGTTAAAACTAAATTCTTGATCTATAATAAAACTCATCTCAAACCATTTTAACTTTCTGCAATTTACAAAATATAAATGACCTTTACTAAAGAATTTTAAAAAGACCGTAACAGTCTTATTTCGAGATAAAAAAGCGCTCAATTCTTACAATTGAACGCCTTTTTAACAAAAATTTCAAAACATTTTCTTATCTCCAACCGCCACCTAAAGCGCGGTATAATTCTACTCCTGCTTGTAATTTGGTATATTGAGCATTGGCAATATTGATTTCGGCATTCAATTTATTCACGTTGGCATTCAACACTTCTAAATAATTCGCCATTCCGTAATTCACCAATTCCTGAGAAAACTCTACCGATTTATCATACGCTGATAATTCTTTTTTCTTAAAAGCGATGAATTGGTCTTGTGCATTGTACATTTTCAACGCATCTGAAACTTCATTTCCCGCATTCAGAATCGTTTTTCTAAAATTTAGATAAGCTCTTTCTTGATTCGCAAGACTTACCTCGTAATTGGTTCTGATTTGTCTTTTGTTCAAAATCGGTTGAGCCAATCCTACTAAAACATTGGCAAAAACAGAATTGGCACTGAATAACTTGTCAATATCTACCGATTGCACTCCAGTACTTCCTGTAATTTTAAGACTAGGGTAAAATTGTGCTTTCGCAGCATTGGTGAGTTCAAAAGCATTCATCAGGTTAAATTCTGCCTGTTTCACATCAGGACGATTCGCCAAAAGCGCACTTGGATAACCTACATCTGTATTGAGTGCAAAATTCTGTGTACTGAGTGACGTTCTTTCGATTTCGTGAGATGGTTCACCCATTAACAAAGAAATGGTGTTCTCTAGCATCTGAATTTGAACGTCTAAAGTCACCAAAGAAGCTTCGGCATTATACACCAATGCTTCACTTTGTTGAACCGCCACTTCCGAAACTATTCCTGCTTCTTTTAATGCTTTAGTGGTTTCTAAATTCTTTTTGCGAATTTCTATGGTATTGCTGAAAATTTTCTTCTGTTCATCAAAAGTTAAGAGTTGATAATACGCCGTCGCAATAGAAGCCACCAAATTGCTTTTTACATTTTGATGCGCTGCAACAGAACTCAGATATGCAGCATATTGCGCTTTTTCCTGTCCTTTTAGTTTTCCCCAAAGGTCGAGTTCCCAACCAAGATTTGCCGTAATATCAAATTGATTGATGTATCTTCTTTCTCCCACAATTTGTCCGAACTGTGTATTCAGCGACGAGGTATTAAAAGAATAATCAGGTCCTACAGAAATGGTAGGTTGATACGCTGCTTTTGACTGTTTCAGATACGCTTCTGCACTCGCAATATTTTGCAAAGCCATTCTGATGTCTAAATTATTTTCTAAAGCTTTGGCGATGTGTTTTTGCAAAACAGCATCGGTAAAAATTTCTTTCCAAGAGAGATTTGCCATGCTTACACTGTCTTTTGGCAAGGCATCTGTTCTGAAAAGGTTTTCGTCTACCACATCGTTAGCTCTTTGGTAATTCTGTCTGGTGTGACAAGAAACCACCAAAAAACTTACGAAAAATATAAGAATGATTTTATGGATTGTTATTTTCATAAACTTCGTTTTTAAATTATTCAGCCAAATTGATTTCCAGTTTTTTAGGAGGCGTTATTTTTTCTTGTAAATATTGGAAAATCACGAATAATACAGGAATTACCACCAATCCTAAAAATGTACCTATCAATAAACCTACTGCTGCACCTGTTGCAATCGAACGGTTTCCTACCGCACCAATTCCTGTTGCGAAAATCAGAGGCAATAAACCAAAAATAAACGCAAAAGAAGTCATTAAAATCGGTCTTAATCTCGCTTTGGCTGCATTGATGGCAGACATGACTAAGGTTTCGCCGTGATGACGTCTTTGAACGGCAAATTCTACAATTAGAATGGCATTTTTCGCCAATAAACCTACCAACATAATTAGGGCAATCTGGAAGTAAATATTGTTTTCTAAGCCTGCTAATTTTTGACCTAAGAATGCTCCCATTACTCCTAATGGAAGGGAAATAATCACAATTAGCGGTAAGATATAACTTTCATATTGCGCTGCTAAAATGAAATACACAAATACCAAACTTAAGAGGAATATCAACAGTGTTTGAGAGCCAGAAGCTAATTCTTCTCTTGACAAACCTGTAAATTCTACTTCGTAGTTTTGGTTGAGTCCACCTTCTGCCACTTCCTGTACTGCTCTAATTGCATCTCCGGTACTGTAACCCGGTGCATTAGAACCTGTAATTTTAACGGAAGTGAATAAGTTGTAACGGCTTACTGATTGCGGACCATAGGTTTTTTCTAAGGTTACAAACTGAGAAATCGGTGCCATTACTCCAGATTTGGTTTTTACGTATAAGGCATTTAAACTTTCAGGAGATTTTCTCGCTTCTGGCAAAGCTTGCACCATCACTCTAAACTGTTTTCCATACTTGGTAAAATCTGCTGCATAAATTCCACCTATGTAACCTTGCATGGTATTTAAAATATCCGTTACCGAAACGCCAGATTGCTCTGCAACAGGAACATTAATCGACATTTGATATTGAGGATACTTGGTATTAAAAGAAGTCTGTGCAAATTCAATTTCAGGTCTTTCTATCAATTTCCCGATGAATTCTTGGGTTACCTTGTCTAAATCTGCATAATCACCACCCGATTTATCCAGTAAAACCGCTTCAAAACCTGCACTACTTCCAAAACCTGGAACAGAAGGCGGCTGGAAGAACACTACTTTCGCATCTGGAACCGTAGCTGCCATTCCGAACAGTTTTTTGGTAATATTTTCTATTTTTTCGTCGTCACTGGTTCTTTCCTCAAAAGGTTTTAGTCTGATGAAAGCCAAACCATTATTGCTTCCGTTTCCTGATAAGAAACCTCTTCCTGTAGAAATGGTTACGTTTTTCACTCCTGGAATTTGTAGTGCTTTTTGTTGAATTGCCTTCAAAGCGTTATACGTTCTTTCCATGGAAGCTCCTGCAGGAAGTTGAACATCTGTAAAGATGATTCCGCGGTCTTCATTCGGAACGAAACCTTTTTTCATGGAAGCATTTGCCCACCATAAAATTCCCATGGTAATGGCAAAAATAATAACGGTCACTTTCTTGTGTCTGATGAGATATACAAAAGCTTTTCCATAACGGTCTGTAGATGCTTTGAAGCCTGCATTAAATCTGTGGAAGAATTTTCCCATGGTGGTTTTTTCTTCGTATTCTTTATCATGATGTTGAGGTTTCAAAAATAAAGAACACAACACTGGACTCAATGTTAATGCGTTGATTGCTGAGATTAAAATCGCCACGATTAAGGTAATCCCAAACTGTTTATAGAACACACCAGTAGGTCCTTCAATAAAAGTTACCGGAATGAAAACGGCAGCCATTACCAAAGTAATCGAGATAATTGCTCCTGTAATTTCGTGCATGGCTTCTATGGTTGCTTTTTTGGCATCGCTGATGCCGTGTTCCATTTTGGCGTGTACTGCTTCTACTACTACGATGGCGTCATCTACCACAATACCAATCGCTAAAACCAAGGCAAAAAGCGTCAATAAATTCAAGGAATATCCCAGAAGATTCAGGAAGAAAAACGCCCCTATAATTGATACGGGAACTGCAATTGCCGGAATCAATGTAGAACGGAAATCTTGCAAGAAAATAAATACCACGATGAATACCAAGATAAACGCTTCAATTAAGGTATGGACTACTTTTTCGATAGAGGCATCCAGAAATTCATTGGTGTCAAAGTTTACGGTGTAGTGAATTCCTTCTGGAAAGTCGCTTTCGGCTGTTTTTAGGTAAGTTTTGATATCGTTGATGATGTCTTGTGCATTAGAACCCGGCGTTTGAAAAATCCCCATACTGATGGCTGGAGAATTTCCGTTTTCCCCTCTTCCTGTATAAGATTGCGCTGCCAATTCTACTTTAGCCACATCTTTCAGCATGAGGTTTTGTCCGTTTCCTAAAGATTTAATGATGATATTATCATACTGTTCTTTGCTGTTGTATTTCCCAACGTATTTGATGATGTATTCAAAAGAACTTCCACTGTTTTGTCCGATAGAACCTGCTGCTGCTTCTCTACTCTGTTCGTTTATCGCTGCGGTAACATCTGTAGGATTCAGTCCATAAGCAGCTAGTTTATTTGGGTCTAGCCAAATTCTCATGGAATAATTCTTCCCACCCATTACGTTGGCATCACCTACTCCATTAATCCTTTTGATGTTTGGAATGACATTGATATTCAAATAATTCTGAAGATAAACATCATCTATTTTTTTATTTTCTGAGTAAAAAGAGAGGTACATCAGCGCACTGGTCTGTTGTTTTTGTGTTACCACTCCAGAACGCGTTACTTCACTTGGCAAAAGCGGTGTAGCTCTGGCTACTCTATTCTGCACGTTTACTGCAGCAATATCTGGATTTACTCCTTGTTTAAAAAATATCTGAATGTTCGCCGAACCATCATTTCCCGCAGAAGAAGTAATATAGCTCATTCCTTCTACCCCGTTGATTTGTTCTTCTAAAGGCACTACTACACTTTTCATCACCGTTTCTGCATTGGCTCCTGTATAATTTGCCGATACGCTTACTGTAGGAGGTGCGATATCTGGATATTGAGTCACGGGTAAAGCCATCAATCCCAGCACCCCTAAAATAACGATGAGAATAGAAATTACGGTTGATAAAACCGGTCTGTTGATGAAATTCTTTATCATTAGAAAAGCGGTTTTATAGATTGTACAATGCTATCAAATTTTGCAGGTTTTGGAATAATTGCCGTTCCTGGTTTTAGTCCGCCAATTCCTGCTGCCACTACTTTGTCACCTTTGTTTACACCAGATTTAATGATGACCATGTTATTAATTCTGTCCTGAACTTCAATCACTGTATTTTTAGCGGTATCTTTTTCTACTTTGAATAGGTAAACCATGCCTTGCTGTTCATAGGTAGCACTTTCTGGAACCACTAAAGTATTGTCGTAAAATTTAGGAAATCTGATGGCTCCACTGTTTCCGTTGGTGAGCAATTTAGAAGGATTAGGAAAACCTACTCTGAACTGAATGGTTCCTGTAGCTGGGTCAATCTGACCTGTTACCACTTCTATTCTTCCTTTTTCTGGATACAGACTTCCGTTGGCTAATTCCAGTTCAACATTTGGTAGATTTTTGATTTTCTCAGGCACTGTAGCTCCGTAAGATTTTTCTAAGAAATCTAAATATTCTTTTTCATTCATTGAGAAATATGCATATACAGAACGGGTATCTGAAATGGTAGTCAATGGTGTAGCATCCGAAGGGCCAACTAAACTTCCAACTTTCAGTGGCAGTTTTCCTACAATTCCTGAAATAGGTGCTCTGATGATGGAATAATTGATATTCGCCTGTACCGATTTATAATTGGCAGATGCCTGTTGCTGAGAAGCCACTGCTTGTGACAATTGCGCTTGTGCTCTAGCTAAATTTGCTAAAGCCGTCTGCAATTGTACGTTGCTGATGATATTTTTTTCAACGAGAGGTTTTAATTTATTTACTTCTACTTGCGCAGCATTTACGGCTGCTCTCGCCGCAGAAACATTGGCTTGTGCCGCAGTAATTCCAGATTTTGCAGCATCTGCATTTTCACTTAGCATGTTGGTTTCTAGTCTGAAGAGCGGTTGACCAGCGGTTACATATTGGCCTTCATCTACTAAAACCTGAGTAATATATCCTTGAATTTTTGCACGAACATCATTATTTACTACTCCTTTTATCGCAGCAGGATAGACATCATATCCTGTTACGTTTCTGGTTTCTACACTGATTACGGGATAAGGTTTTGGACCGTCTTTTTTCTCTTCTTGTTTTTTACAAGAAATGACTGATAGAATTGATAAGATGAGGAGTAAAAAAATATTTTTCATATGATTCAATTTTTTCATAATTTATAATTTGTCTAATGTTTCCTGAATATTGGCAATGTTTTTTTCTAACAGTGATTTGTACAATATATAACGTTTGTCATACTCGGTATTGTCTACGCGAGTTCTTCTAAACTCACTTAATTGGTCTAAAATTTTTATCTCTCGTTTCATGCGCATGACAATTTCTTCGAATCTGATATTGATAAATCCTTCATTGATGAGGAAATACCGCTTTCTTTCATCGATTTTATTGAGTGATTTGATGAGTTCTGCATTGAGCAAAAAATTAATGCTAGCAGAGATTGAACTTTTGCTCGCACAGAAAGTTTCTACCAATTCATCAAAGCATAAACCTTTTCTTTCGAAGTCGAAAGCAAGGTATGCGTAAATTTTAGCAGAAAGTGGAGGCATATCAAAGAGTTGACCATAGAAATCTACTAATTCTTGATATACTTGTGGTTCTATTTGTAAACTATTTTTCATTTATAAATGAATTGAGGCGCTAATTTACCAATTAGTTCGGAACTAAACGAACTAAAATAGATAGATTTTATCAATTTTTTTGGTGTGTAGGTGATGAAGTTATATAGTTATGAATTATGAATTATGAATTATGAATTATGAGTTATGGGTTATGGGTTATGGGTTATGGGTTATGAGTTATGAATTATGAGTTATGAATTATGAGTTATGGGTTATGGGTAATGAGTTATGGGTTATGAGTTATGAGTTATGAGTTATGAGTTATGGGTTATGGGTAATGAGTTATGGGTAATGAGTTATGGGTTATGAGTTATGGGTTATGGGTTATGAGTTATGAGTTATGGGTAATGAGTTATGGGTTATGAGTTATGGGTTATGAGTTATGGGTTATGAGTTATGGGTTATGGGTTATGAGTTATGGGTTATGAGTTATGAGTTATGAGTTATGAGTTATGGGTTATGAGTTATGGGTTATGAGTTATGAATTATGAGTTATGAATTATGAGTTATGGGTTATGAGTTATGGGTTATGAGTTATGGGTTATGAATTATGAGTTATGAATTATGAGTTATGGGTTATGAGTTATGAGTTATGGGTTATGGGTTATGGGTTATGAGTTATGGATTGTTTTATAGAATTAATGAAAATTTATTTTATGTTTAGAAAATTAAAAAATTTTAGAAAGCAATTTTTTATTCATTTCTTTTTGTAAAATATTTTTTAAGAATATTTTTGCTTTTCCATTATAAACCAGAATCTCATGATCCGAACTTATTTTAATTCATATCATCTATTTAATGAAGAAGAAATTAACCAAATTGAAGAGCTTTCAGTCAAAAGGAGTTTAAACAAATTGGATTTTTTCATGAAAGAAAATGAAATTTGTAAAGAAGTAGGATTTATCGTCAGCGGTTCCTTACGTTCTTTTTACACCACTCCCAGTGGAGAAGAAGTTACGTATTGCATTCATTTTCCTCAGCATGTTATCACTGCTTATTCTTCCTTTATTACTGGAGAAGCAACTCAAGAAAACATACAAGCGATTACTCCTGTAGAACTTTTGGTTTTTCCTAAGAACCTCATTTTGGAATTAGAAGCCCAAAGTCATCATTGGACCAAATTTCTAAAAACGATTGCAGAAGAGCAATATATCGCACTTGAAAAAAGAATTTTTCAACTCCAAAAAACAAGTGCTAAAGAAAAATATATGGATTTACTTACCAATCATCCCGAATATATTCAGCAAATTCCATTGCAATACTTGGCATCATATTTAGGCATTACCCAAAGACATTTAAGCAGAATTAGAAAAGAAATTACTTTTTAGACAAATGTCCTACAAAAGTAATCGCCGTACTATTAATTTTGCCTTTCAATTTATATCAAGCAAAAAATGGGTAAAAAAGTATTGATTATTAATGGGCATCCTAATGAAGGTTCATTTAATTTCGGAGTTGCCACTGCTTATGAAAATGGGGCACGTTCGGTTGGGGCTGAGGTAAAACATCTTGTAGTTTCAGAATTAAAATTTAATCCAAATTTAGAATTTGGTTATCAAAAAAGAACGCCATTAGAACCAGATCTTATCGCAGCTTGGGAATCCATACAATGGGCAGAACATCTGGTTTGGGTTCATCCAGTATGGTGGGGTGGTTTACCTGCCATTATGAAAGGATTTATAGACCGTCTATTTTTGCCAGGTATGGCTTTTCAATATCGAGAAAATTCTATCCAGTGGGACAAATTACTGAAAGGCAAAACGGCTCATATTATCACAACCTTGGATCAACCTAGTTGGTACTATCGTTTGGTTTATGGTAGACCCAGTGTGAATCAATTAAAAAAATCTACTTTAGAATTCTGTGGAATATCTCCAGTAAAGGTTACTTACTTAGGAATTGTAAAAACTTCAGATCTTAACGTTCGAAAAAAATGGCTTGAAAAGATAGAACAACTCGGGAAAAAATTAAAATAACCTCATCATGGTATTGTACAGCATAATGAAGCTTAAGGATACACTATCTTTTTCATGTAGAATAAATTTTGTTTCTTTGGATTTTATTTCACAATAATTTTGATTTCATTAAGAAGAAAAACGCTTTGTTTACTGTTAATGAATGAGATATTAACTTTTTCTCCAAGTCTTTATGTTTTACTTTGGTCAAAATTTTGGATTTTTTATTGGTTCATTACAAGAAAATATCACTCACAAGCATTATGCATTGCAGGTGAGTGTTTCTTTTCATTCTTCATTGCGACTACAAGTAAAAGGAAAGGATGAAATTTTGGGTCAGGCTTTTCTCATCAATTCAAAAGTAGAGCACCAATTGCAATGTGAAGGTCTACAAATAACTTTACTGATAAATCCTCTCAGCAGTATTGGACACCAATTATTTTTGATTCTTGATAGATCAGAATTTTCTATTTTGCCAGATCCCATTACGCTTCTCTTTCAAAATTTATTAAAACAGTACACTACCGATCTTCCTCAAGAAGAAATAGCACAATCTATTTCAGATATTCTCCGAGAATACTCCTGTCTTTGCGAAAATGAAAACCATGTTCAAGATGATAGAATCATAAAAACGCTTTCTTTACTGGAACATCACTTTGATGAAATACTAAGTTTGGAAGCGGCAGCAGCGTTTTGTCATCTCTCTCCTCCTCGTTTTTTACATTTATTCAAAGAAAAAACTCAACTTAATTTTAGAAGATATCAACTGTGGAATAAGACCATCAAATCTTTACCATTTTTGGCTTACCATTCTATCACCCATACAGCTCATGCGTTTGGTTTTACAGACAGTTCCCATTATACCAGAACTTTCAAAGAAACCTTTGGCTTTTCACCTAAATTTTTTGTTTCTAAAAAATAGCCAGTTTATACAATTTTAAGACTTTGAGGATTCTGAATTTTGCAGTGTAAATGATTACATGGTAAAATATTCAAATGATTAAATCTCTTAAACACCTCTTATTATGAACGCTTATTTAAAAGAAACTTCTATTCTAAATTATTCCTCACCTTCAATTCAATCATTCATCAAAAGTAAAAATTGGTTGGCTTTACCTCCTGTAGAAAGGGTAAAAACTATTTATAACTTTGTAAGAGATGACATACAGTTTGGTTACAATATATCTGATGACATCTCTGCCACGCAAGTATTACAAGATGGATATGGACAATGCAACACCAAGGCTACTTTACTTATGGCGCTTTTGCGGGCAGTGGGTATTCCTAATCGCATTCATGGGTTCACCATAGACAAAGCTCTACAAAAAGGTGCTATCACTGGTGTCTGGTATTTACTTTCTCCCAAAAATATTTTGCATAGTTGGGTAGAAGTCTTTGTTGAGGAGAAATGGTACTCTATGGAAGGTGTTATTCTAGACAAGGCTTATTTAAGCCAGCTCCAACAAAAAAATCAAGATTGTACAACTTCATTTTGCGGTTATGGAGCTTATACAGATGATTTAAAAAACCCACCTATAGAGTGGAATCTTAACCATACTTACATTCAAGACAAAGGCATTAATCAGGACCTTGGAATTTTTGATACTCCCGACGATTTTTATGCAAAACATCAACAACAAATGAGTTTTTTCAAAAAATTTATTTTTCAAAAGTTTGTAAGAAATATTATGAACAAAAATGTAGCTACTATTAGAAATCGTTCTTAAATTTGTAAAATTCCCTAGAACGGAAGTAAACCTCCTTCTCGGTACTTCGCAAATCCGCAGAACTGTTATTTGTCAGCATTAGAGACACGTCTTAACCAAGAACCTTTTCTTAAATTATAAATTAATATTTAACAATCAACATTTATGAGCGAACAAAAAAGAGACAACAATGATAGAAAAAATGTTGGTATATCAGGTCTCAAAATGAATAACTCCTCAATAACTGAAACTAAAATTTCATCTTCAAATCCCGAAAGCGGAAACGTTGGAATATTTGACACTGAAATGACAGATTCAGAAATTTCAAAATTAGTTATATCCGACAAACAACTTTCAAAAGAAAACAAAGAAGAGTTAAAAAGTTATTGTATTGAAGATGCAGAAATAAATGAATTAAATGAAATTATTCAGGAAAATAGTGGTGATAAAAATTCATTAAAAAGCAAAGTATTAAAATGGGTTGGTAATGTAACTTCATCGATGGTAGCGAAAGGGCTTTATGATAACATTCCAAAAATTATTGAATTTATTGGTAAAATTATTTAATAATAATGCCGAACGAACAACAGCAATAAAAATTCCACATCTCTCATTTAAACACATAAAAAAAGCCAACTTATCGTTGGCTTTTCTTTTTACAATGTTTTTTAGCATTTATGGAATCAATGTTGAGCTTTTCACTTCAAAAGTAGATTTTGTGGTGTACGTTTTTCCGTAACGGTCTTTGGCTCTTACTTCTACTTCGTGGGTTCCCAATTCTAATTTTCTAGAAAAAGGAGCCGTCCAAATGTGTTTAGAAGCTTCTGGATTGCTAGGTCTTCTTCCTGTGAACAGTTCTTGTGTAGTATCCCATTTCAATACATCATTGGTGTAATCTGGGTCTATCGATTCGGTATAATCCATTTCTTTCCATTCACCATTATCTATTCTGTATTCCACCTTATCATGTTTGCTTCCCATAAAGAAATTGGCTACAATCCTTGCTGCATTTTTAGTTTTGAAAGGAATCACTTTCGGTACCCAAAGATTGATTTGATAATCTTCTGGTTTTCCTGCTACTTTATACGTGATTTCGTACTGATTGTCATTGAAACCCACAAAAGAATATCCTCTTTCTGTTCCGTCTCTCATCACCGATTTTGGTACGCCTAATTCATCTACCGTTCCAGAATACCAATCTCCAGAAGTGGTTCCTGCATTGAACTCATGAATCGGTTTGATGCCTTCCCAACCTTCTTTTTTTCCGTAGAACAATTGGGTTTGCTTGTGTGTATGTGCAGACATCATCAATACATTTTGGAAAGGCTTTAAAATCTCAAACAATCTTTTTCTGTCTTCCATTCTAAAGTGTTTATCTCCGTCATTTTCTGGCGTCAACTGAATATGGAATGAAAACACGACCAACTGATTAGGATTTACATTTTTTAAGTCGTTTTCTACAAAATCCAACTGGTCTTTTCTGAAACCACCCCAGTAACTTTTTCCATCTCTTGGGTCTGGATACAAAATATCATCCAAAACAATGAAATGTACATTTCCGTAATTGAAAGCGTAATTGTTCGGTCCGAAATTTGCTTCGAAAGTTTCGTCTGACAGTTTATCCTCTTTCGCTTCGTAGTTCATATCGTGGTTCCCCATCACATTGTACCAAGGCAAACCGACTTCTTTAACCGCATCAATGTATAGCGGATGTAAACTCAAATCATCTCCAACCAAATCTCCTAAACTGATGCCAAAAACAGCGTCTTTCTTATTGTTTTTGACTTCATTGATAATTCCTCTCCTGAAATAATCAATTTCTTTTTCATCATACGGTTGAGGATCACCAAACACCAATACTTTGAACTGTGTGTTTTCCTTTTGTGCATAGAGTGGAAAGTTGATTTCTTTTGGTAATTTTCCCGTTGGTTTTACGCCAGCATATTTCATGTCTTTTGGCGAACCTTCAGGCTTATGAATATAATAGAATTGGGGCAATTGCGTATTGCTTTTCGGCGTAGCATAATTGGCTGGTTTGATAACGAAAATAATATTGTCATTTTCTACAGGCAAAATATATTTTCCTGTTTCGTCTGTTTTTACCACTTCTACTCCATTGGAAACAGAAACGTTGGCAATTCCTTTTTCTTTACGGTCTTTGATTCCGTTTTTGTTGGCGTCTTCGAAGACATATCCTGTTGCTTGTTGCTGTGCAAAAGAAAATGCTGCGCACAAGAAAAGCATTAAAAATGATTGTTTCATTTGTTGATTTGTAATTTTATGAGAGTATATTCAATAGTTATGAAGCTATTCTCTGGATTTATTGATATTTAAAAATACATCTGGTGTATTGGTGGTTACGAATTGAACACCAGCATCATACAATTTTTTATAAATTTCTGGGTCATTTACCGTCCAAACATTCGTGATAACACCCAAATTTTTGGCTTGTTGTAACCAATCTTGGTGTTTTTCTAAGAATACATTATAATGATAATCTACGCCATCAATTCCTAAATTTTTAATCTCTTGTGGCGAAAGATCACCTGCGAGATATTGCACCAAAGCTTTAGGATTTTGCTTTTTTAATTCTTTGGCAATATGCAGACTAAACGAGATGTACTCCGTCTGATTTTGCAAGTGAAATTTTTCTACCATTGCCAGCGTTTTTTTTACCATTTCGGTTTCCAATTCTGGAGTTTTGGCGGGTTTAATCTCAAGGATAAGCTTTACCTCAGATTTTTTGCCTTGCTTCAAATACTTCTCTAAAGTAGATAGATTTTCGCCGTTTGATAATTTCTGTTTCTTCAAACTTTTAAAATCCATAGCTGCAATTTCCACCCCATTGATGTGTTCATCATGGTTGATGACCAGAACACCATCTTTGGTCATTCTCACATCGAACTCACTGCCGTACACTTTCAATTGTTGAGCATTTTTAAGCGCTGCAATAGAATTTTCAGCAGTTGTAGGATTGGTTTTCCAGAAACCTCTGTGTGCAATCACTTGAGTCTGTGCATGGTAAAAATTAGCGCCTACTAAAGTGGCCAAAAGAATTAATTTTTTCATATTGAATATCGTTACAAATCTTTTACAAAGCTAATCATCACTTGTAAAAAATGTATTCTTTTTTTATTTTTTTATTGATTCCACCAATCTTTAACGTTGATATTGTCTCCACCCAATGACTGAACAGCTGCGTTATAATTGGCACTGTTCAAAATTTTTGGTTGCGTAGGATATAATAATCTCTGTGGCATTTTACCGTCATTCAACAATCCGCCATTGTTGGGTAAAACTGGGTAACCTGTTCTCTTATGCTCAAACCACTGTTGCTGGTCTACAAAGAATAGGGCAACATATTTTTGCAACATAATTCTTTCTAAAGTACCATCATAAGCCACTTTAGGATTTGCAAAATAATTGGCTGGAACCACAGCTCCCCATTGTTCGATGGCTGCTTTTACCCCGTTTTCATAATACGTTTGAGCATTTCCTGTGATAATTCCTTTGAATGCTAATTCCGAAAGAATGAACTGCAACTCTGCATAAGGTAAAATCAAGACTTTAAGCGGAGCTTTAGCTAAATTCTGGTTAAAGTTTGAAGGCTGATAAGTAAACGTAGTTCCGTTCATGTAAGCAACTGGAGCACCTTTGTACCCTATATTTTGATTATTGCTTAAGTTTTTGGCTTGGGTAAAAAACTGCGCCATTCTAGGGTCTTTGTTGTCATTCAATGTATTCACAAAAAACTCCCCTACCGCTCTATAAGAAGTAAAATCTTGAGGTCTTGCCAATGGCGGAAGCATAGGCGCTACGCCTGTAACGTTCATCAAGGCACTTTCAGCATTACTCTGAAAGATGGGGTAAACGGTAGGATTGTTTACTATTTCTTGAATTCTTGCATAGACATCTATTTCCCCATTTTTCTTTAAAATTCTGGTTAATAATCTTAGCGATAAAGTATTACAGAATTTTTTCCAATACGTGATTCCATTGACATCATTATTCGCATTGTAGAATAAATCTTGTCCTGCTAAAGTGGTATTGGTTACAAAAAGAGAGTTTGCAGTTTTTAAATCGTCTAATAATTTAACGTAAATGTCTTTTTGCTTATCGAATTTTGGCTGAGTGATGCCTTCTTCCACTCTAGAAGCTTCAGAGAACGGAATATCTCCAAAAGTATCGGTAAGGTTAGAATATAACCAAGCGTTCATTACCATCGAAATGGCTTGATAGTTTTTATTGTTTTGCTGAACCGCCAAATCTTGCATTTGTTTTACTTGCATCAGCCATTTATAAGAAGTATTCCAATAAGAGCTTCCTGTAGATTCGGTTACATAATATCTTGAAATATTGTTTCCTTCTCCTGGGAAATCTATTGCAATCTGCATGATATCAAAAGTGAAATCATTGGCTCTCAAATAGGCATTAGCAGCCATATTGTATTGAATTGGTGCCAACAAACTGGCAGGTGTAGGTTCTATAATCTTGCTGGTATCGGTATTGATTTCCTCAAAAGACCTGCTGCAAGAAGTAGCGGCTAGAGAAATTACGCAGAACACAACTGCTTTTATCCATATATTTTTCATAGTTGTCGATTAGAATTTAGCATTAAGTTGAATTCCTACAGTACGGGCAGTAGGAAGTTGCCCTATTTCTACTCCCGGAGTAATTGATGAATCGTTCAGCGTAGCTGCTTCTGGGTCAAATAATGGGAATTTCGTCCACATCCATAAGTTTCTACCAAATAAGGATAAACTTAAGTCTGACATGTTCAGCGACTGCACGATTGGTTTAGGGAAATAGAACGTGATATTGGCTTCTCTTAGCTTAACATAAGATGCATCAAATGAGTTGGTTTCCACATTAGCTCTTCTGTAATAATCTGCATAATAAGAAGTAAGGGTTACCTCTTTGGTATTCTGAGAGAAAGATCCATCTGGGTTTTGCACCACTCCTACTCCTACAATTGTACCGTTTGGATTATCTCTTCCCACTAAAGTATGGGTAAGTTTTCCCTGTTCAGACATTTTATGGTGAGACTGTGAGTAAACTCTACCTCCGTATTGCCCGTCAAAAGAGAAACTTAAAGAAAAGTTTTTGTATTTAAAAGCGTTTTGTAAACCTCCTCTCCATTTTGCATAGGCATTTCCTACGTATTCTATTTCTGTAGATTTGGCAGTAAGACCATCGCTACCAAAAATCACTTGACCATCTGGAGCGTACTGTAATTTATATCCGTACATATCTCCTAGAGAACCTCCAACTACTGCATTAAAGAATACTACTCCCCCTACACTTCCCATGGTATATGGTTCCCCTTGGAATTCTGCCGGTAAAGACATGATTCTATTTTTATTCATAGACCAGTTTGCGGTAACATTCCATTGGAAATTTTTATTTTTCACTGGGAATGCATTTAGGGTCATTTCTATTCCTCTGTTTCTTACTTCACCAGCATTGATGGTACGTGTAGAATATCCTGTTTCAATAAGAGACGGTACGTTTACAATTTGGTCTTTGGTACTGTTTTGATAAACCGTAACGTTATACGTTAATCTATTTTTGAAGAAGCTGAAATCCATCCCTGCTTCTATGTTCTGGTTCATTTCAGGTTTCAGATTAGGATTTTGGAAATTGGCAATATTTTCTGCCGAACCTACAAAATCGCTGGTATTATAGAACTGTTGTAATTTGTACGGTTGGGTATCGTTTCCTACTTGAGACCAAGAAGCTCTCAACTTCCAATAATTCCAGCTTTTCGACTTCATTTTCAAAACATCTGAAAGAATTAAAGAGGTAGCAACCGAAGGATAGAAATAAGAACGATTGGCTTTCGGTAAAGTACTGCTCCAGTCGTTTCTTGCGGTGAAATCTACAAACCAAATATTGTCATAATTGAATGACGCTAAACCGTAAACACTGTTGGTTTCTTTATCATTCGGTTGAGCAATTCTTGTATTTAGAGAAATCGCATTGGTTAACTGATAAATCCCGGGAACTCTAAGCCCAATAGCTCTATAATCATTTAGCACATATTCATTTGCTCTGATGTTTCCCCCTGCTGATGCAGAAACGCCCCATTTCCCGAAATTATTTTTATACGTAAAAAGTAAGTCTGTATTATACTCAGAATTTTTAATGTATTGTTCGCGATAGTATCCTTGAAGGTAATTGGCAGAACTATAAGGTCTCTTGGTCGTTCTTTCTTCGTCTGTAATTTCGATACCCGACCTTAGCATCATTTCAAAGTTATTATTGAAATTATACGTAGCAGTAATATTTCCTGTGATTAATTTTTTGTCTACTCCATTCAGCATTTCATAAGCGATAAGATAAGGGTTATCTATAAAGGTACTGAAAGGGTGAATTTGGTCTACCTGATATTTATCTTTCTTCCAAATCGGTTCATACCAAGCCAAATCAACGTTTGGATTCTGGAAAATCATAAAATAAGAAATCGACTGGTTATTGTATCCTGTAGAAGGTAAATTATCACTCTTGGTATAATTGTAGGCAAATTTAGAAACCACCCTCAATTTTTTAGTAACCTTATGATCAAAAGACAAAGCATAATTGAATCTGTCAAAGCCCGTATTCGGCATCATCCATGTATTGTTTACGGCGCTCAATGAAGTACGGAAAGAAGTTTTATCATTAGAACTTTCGATACTGATGCTGTTAGAATAGGTAGTTCCCATTTGCCAAAAACCTTTAACATTGTCTTTATAAGGTCTCCACAATTGTCTTTCTAAACTTTGTCCTTCTACGGTTGGGTCATATTGAAAATAATATTGCCCATCAAATTTAGGCCCGAATGCACTACTGGTTCCGCCTGTGCTCACTCCATCTGCTGAAGCGCCATAAGAATAGTAAAACTGACCTGCTGAATTTTTCGCCAATGTTCCTTGACCGTATTCATATTGCCAATCTGGCCATTTCAAAACCGTATCAAAACTTGTAGAAGAGTTAAGGGTTACTCTTATTTTTCCATTCTTATTTTTCCCTGATTTTGTGGTAATCATGATGGCACCATTAGCTCCTCTAGAACCATATAATGCAGAAGCGGTAGCACCTTTTAGAATCGTAACATTCTCGATGTCATCTGGGTTAATACTGTTAAAGTTATTTCCGTAATCTACAGGCAAATCACCTCCAGAACCTGCACCGTACGCTGCGTTTCCTGTTCCTGTATTGGTTCCTCCCAGTGGAACTCCGTCTACTACGATGAGCGCTTCGTTGTTGTCCAAATTCATGGAAATACTTCCTCTCAAGGTGATTTTAGAACTTCCTAGAGGACCTGCACCTGCTGTTTGGATTTTAAGCCCCGCCACTTTACCTTCTAACGCTTGTGCCCAGTTGTTGTTTTGTGTTTTTTCAAACTCTTCTGATGACACTTTTTCTGCTACATAGCCTAGGGATTTGTCTTGTCTTTTGATTCCCAAAGCAGTTACTACTACCTCGTCTATGTTTCTTACGGAATCTAATTTTGCTTTCTTAGATTGCGCCTGTAAATGGGTTACACTTACCAGACCTAGAGCAGCTAATAAAATAATCTGCTGTGTTCGTTTTTGCATTTTACTTTTTTTTAAGCTCAAAAGTATTCTAATGCGACCGTTAAGTATTTTAACAAGCTTTTAACATTCTTTAAATTATTCGTCAACCAAATTTTAATCAAAAATGAATGCTATTTTGCTAAAACATTAAAAGTAAAAGAGTGAAAACATCTAAAACTCTCATCTTTGGGAGATTGAGGATTTAACATTGAAAGAAGCTTTTTAAGAAAAGTTAATAAGAGAATTTGAAAATTTGAAAATGAGGGAATTTAAGGGAGGTTATAAAGTTATAGAGGTTATAGTGGTTATGAGGGTTATGAGGGTTATGGTGGTTTTAAATTTTGCTTTTTGCGATTTTGTTTGCGAGGGCGCTTACATAGAACAATTGGAAACTGTGGTAAATCATAATCGGCAATAGGAAAAGAACTTTTTGTTCTTCGGGAATTCCTAGAATCATCACAAATAAACTGCCATGAACCAAAGATTTTTTGGAGCCACAAAAAGTCGTGGTAATCACATCTTCCCTGCTGAAACCCAATCGAAGTGAAATTCGTTTTAAAATCTCATATACGATAAAAAAAAGCGCTACTGCAGCAAGTGTAATCACTACAAAAACCAGAGAAGGAACGGTAGAAAAAATATTCTCGATAAATGCTTTAGAAAAGCTTTCGTAAACGATGAGTAAAATAATGAGACGGTCAAATTCTGCAATGATTTTACTGTATTTCGTTACCCAATTTTTGAAAATCGGATTGAGCAGAATTCCCAAGATAATCGGCAAAAGAACTTTGAGTAATAATTGTTGGATAATCTCTGCTTGATGGTTTTCGGCAGCTTGAGCATTTAAGAAAAACCCCATCAACAAAGGCGTCATTACAATGCCAATAAGCCCAGAAATAGATGCATTAAAAATAGCTGAAGTCACATTTCCTTTGGCTATAGAAACCATAACTACCGATGAAGAAACCGTAGAAGGCAAACACGCTAAAAAATATACGGAAAGCCAACTTTGCAAGTACGGCGAATCTTTAAAAATTGGATAAAAAACCAATACCAATGCAGGAAAAAGAATGAAAGTTCCCGCTTGAACCAACAGGTGCAACTTCCAATTGGAGACATCTTTCAGGACTTCTTTCAAGTTGAGTTTTAACCCGTACAAAAGGAAAATCCCCGCAATTCCCCAATCGATGAATTGTTCTAAGTTAAAAATTTGATTATAAGATTCTTGGTAAGGAATGAGTTTTCCTGCCAAAACCATTATCAGTAAAAGCAACAAGAAAACATTCTGTTTATCGGCTAATTTTCTAAGATTCAATTTCTGTATTTTCTACAAAGATACAGCAGATCAGGTTGGTGGGGAAATTATTTGGAAAATTAAAAAGTATTCTAAACACTATTTAAATAAAGATTTAATAGATGATACAAAAAATATGAGATTGATCCAGCAACAAAATACAA
>JPFL01000644.1:0-22911 GCA_000733385.1 Paramecium biaurelia
TCATCACCAACCTTTTTAAGATTAGCATCCTTTTTTTTAGCGTCCTTTTCTTCCTTAATTTTTTAGATAATCCTATTGTCAACCTCTAATTCACCAAAACATTCAAGTATAAATGCAAGATTATCTCCCATTGGTGCTCCAATATCAAATCCTTTATTTCTTAAGACATCTGGAAATTCAATT
This sequence comes from Paramecium biaurelia, assembly GCA_000733385.1. Classification (NCBI taxonomy): domain Eukaryota; phylum Ciliophora; class Oligohymenophorea; order Peniculida; family Parameciidae; genus Paramecium; species Paramecium biaurelia. The sequence goes on from JPFL01000644.1 coordinate 184, forward strand.
AAATCTATATGACGACTAGGATCCATTTCTCCATTTTCAGTACAGAATTCCATAATTAAATCTTTGACTTTAGATTCAATTTATTTTCTGAATTATGTTCTAGTTTCAGCTGACACTGATGTAAATTTAGTAAAAGCCAATAAGAATGGTCCCAAATCAAAATAAGGTGGTGGTTTGAAGATGTCTTCATCTTTATCCTCTTTCTTTGCTTTTTTATTAGTTTTCTTCTATTATCTTTTTGGTCTTTTAAGAGAGAGTGCCTTTTATTCTTCTTCCTTCTTTTTAGCCCAATCTTTCCAATGACCTTCTCCATTCATGTATCCTTTTGGTAAACCAAAAAACTCAAGTGCTTCCAATAATACCTGGATGGGTTTAATAGTGATACATTCTAAATCTTTGAATGAATCAGGATATTCCAAAAATAGATCACTAGGTTTAAATACTTGATAATCCTTCAACCATCCATTGATCATATTAGTCACAACTTATTATGTAAGTGTTTTAGCTAAGTCTTCTTACCCATAATCATCAATCTTTTACTTAATGTCTTAATCTCTATCAAAACAATACTATTGTAAATAGAGTCTTTATCCGATGATATGACATTTCATAGCTTCTTTAGTTAATTCAATATGTTTCTTATAAGTAATGATTTATTTATTGATTTATTCCTCAAGTGCCAACTAATCCAATCTATTTTAAATTGCTTCCATATATTCTGATTTATAGAGATTGTCAAACACTTCTAAATCGAAACACTATCCAAGTAGACGATAACTAATTTAGATGATATTTCTTACTCAATATCACTTGAAATACTCATCAATCCAACTGCTTTATCTCCAACTTATCCAACAATTGCTTTTCCATCACTTCTATAATTCCTTGCTTATCTTCTAGTTTGATTCTATGTTGCAATTAAATCAGCAATAAAAAATTCACCAAATTCTTCAGTATGTACATCTGATTAACGATTAAAGATAGCAGCTAAATCATCATGATCTTCTTCACGAGCCATTCGAATTTCCAACAATTCAGTTACCATAGAAGATGCTGAATAATAGATTTCACAATTCTAATTTACTCCTTACATAAACTAATATTTTTGGACTATATCCATACTTTCAATTTGAAATCTTATCTTTTTGGGAGAATTTCAAATAAATTCTCTAATGCAATGTCCAATTCTTATTGAGTTGCATCAATTGCTTCATTCCTTCTCAAAAAGAATATCCCATTGACTACATTCAAGTAATCATAAACTTTTTGAAAGATTTGTTTAGTGATCTGTAACTGTTAATCTTCAGTCAATTAGAATCGCTTCTTTGCTAGATCTAGATATAAAAAGATTACCAAGAAAAAAGAAAGTCATCCAAAGACAGTTAAAAGAACTCACATGAAACCCAATGTCCCATCCATCATGAATCCATTATTCCCATAAATTCTCATGTTTAAAATCAACTTATCCTGTTACACCTTATGGACAATCATCAAAAACTGCATTTCCTATTATATTATTCTATGAATCAAGAACAGTGACTGACAAATAAGATCTTTCAAATAATGTAAGAATCTTAGGATATGCATAGAGTTATTGTAAATCCTCTTCTCCTTCTTCTTACATCAATTACATAATCTCATCGTAATCATCTAAGTCTGCCTTTCTAATCTGCAACTCTTAACCTTATTATTCAGAAAATGACATTAATTAATTTAATAATCATTTGGAGTAACCGTTGCTTACGTTCTCGAATTCAAACAACGTACGCCCAACCTAAACTTGTACATTCTAAAATTCCTTTAACAACGGCATCGATTATTTCAATTTAAGGAGAGTACCAAATTTAGAATTGTTGTCTTAAATATAAAATTCTTGATTGTGCTTCATATATATTATTTCATATATACCAATATTAATTTGCAATGAAATCTACTCACACTAATATCACATAATCGAATATGATTATCATTTGCTCTTCCAATTTTGAATTATTCAAGTTTTTCTAAATTGAGAATATATGTAAATCTTTCCTTTGATTTTATTAATGGTTTCTTCATTTCTAATACTGCATAACTTTGAAATTATCTTTTACTTAATTCCACTAAATCAACTGTTTAACCATTAAGTTACAATGTTCTTTTAAAATTACTTCTACATAATTCACATTTCATCAAATCCCATAGAAATACAATTGCATTACTACTTTCCATATTATATTTAGTAACAATCCAATGTTATAAACACTTTAAATGAATCAAAGCCATTGTTCCAGAACAATTACATGGTTCAATTTTAGGATCATCTATACTTTCAGAACCTAATAGACAAATTCTACAACGTTGATCATCAACACTTTAACTTAGAACAGTTTCTCTTTCATCTAATTTTTTCTCACCCACATCAAAATGAAGTTCCTTTAATTTTATTTCAACCTTTCCTACCCTTATCACATCATTATATTGTAATTTTACACCATTATCTTTTTATTAAATTGATTTTATAACTAACCAAACATGATGATCATCAGTTTTTGTTTACTATCATTTATATACACTAAATACGTACTCTTGATTCAATCCAAAAACAATTTTATCTATTTTCAATTCTGATCAATGTTTTTCCTTATGGAGTAGATTGAATTTTTCCACTCATTTTATCTCTATACAATTTAATAGAAGAATTAATTGTTAGAGATTATGCTATTCGATTAGTGTTTTCATAATCAAAAAGATCATGAGAATCTTTTATCCAAGTAACCATCTTTACCTAAAGAGAAGTCTGATTATAAACTGGATTTTAAAGTTGCTGAAGTTTAATTATTCAATTACTTCCAATTACTCAAGAAGTAGAGATTTTCTTTGTAAGAGGTCATTAAGTTGAATTGAAGAGAGATTTTTTTCACCAGTTTATTTACAACAATTGCCCATTAGTTATTTAAATTAAAATGTAATTATTCAATTCTAACTAATTATTTTTACAAAATTAATATGAATATAAATAAATAAAAGAAGACAATAAATACTCCTCCACAATTAATTGGAGGAGCACCATTCTATTTAGGTCCTCATCATCCTCCTTTACCTGCTGCTAAAACTCTACATTATCCATTACCAAATGATCGTCATCTTAAACCAAAGTAAATGTAACATTTAAATTGAGATTATTAAATATACATATAGAATAAAGTGCTCCTATGATTGTTTTTAGTGATTTAGGAGTAGGAATAGAAGACATGGGATGGGGAGGTTGGAAAGCTGAGGAAGGTGAATTAGACCCATGGGATGAAGCATTGTTAAATGATGATGTAAAGAAATTAGAAGAGTTAGACAAATAAACTTAATGATAAGTGTATTTAATTATATCAATATAATTAACTATTAATATATCATAGTACTATTGCAAAATATATATATATATTGCATTTCTATAATTTGATGAAGATTTATGATACCATATTATGAATAGTAAATTATTCTTAATTACACTCTGTTAAATTAATATAGGATTAAATTCAATAATAAATATTTCAATATAATCAGAAAATAATGAATATTTAAGAAACCAAAAATATACCTGAAGAAGTATCAAAGGGATTGAGTTAATTAGCTAAAGATCCATTTACTTAATAAAATTTTGATAAATTGTCTAAATGTGTGTTTATGAATTTGGCTGGAGAAGAAAATAATACAAAAATATTAGATCAATTGAATACAGAACCTTTAACAAATGAATTATTCAATTTAATTTTACTATTCACAGTTCAATGTATTAAGTTATAATTAATGGAAATTGAAATCACTACAAATTTATATGATTATGGATTTGATTAGACTATCGTAGATGGTTATATTAAGAAATTTACATAGTTCAAACAATTTATCAATGATCCTGACAATGCTATAATAGCAACTAATTTCGAATCTAAAATTGGTTTCACTTATTTAGTAGATGTTGATTGGTAATAGGAAATTGTGGTGTCTTCCAAATATGCTAATAAAGTGTATTAAGAAATATATAAAATATAATTACACACTAAATCTACAGATAACAAAGATAAAGACATTGTATTTAAGTGTACCTTACCATAATTAATTGAGATAAACAATCAATTAGGAATGATGGTCAAAAATATAGAATAAAGTTCAGATTTGAAACATCTCAAATGATGTATTATAATTTTAAATCATTAATTAATGTTAAGCCAACCTTCTAAATATTATAGACTCACATCTTCATATTATTTTATAAAAGGATGTTCCTACAATTAACATATTTTTTAATACCAACAATTCTGCAGCACTCTTCCTCTATCCTGGATCTTTTTATAGACATCTAGATATAAAATCAGCTCCAATCTATGAAAAATCAGGAGGTGATGGAGGAGCTGGTCTAGAAACAATGTATTCTTTGATTTCCCAAAAACCTAATTAATGAGTTGTTTCATTGGTTCCAGGATGAGGATAAGGAAAAACTCCCCAAGCACATTCAAGTAAGGAAAGTCCTAAAGACCAGACATCTGTATTTGAAGAGTAGGGCTCACATAAGAATCTCTCAGGTGACATATAAGTAACTGTGCCAACCCAAGTACTTCTCTAATCTTAAGTATTTAGTAATTAACCACTCACACCAAAATCAGATATTTTGACTTCCCCTTAACTATTTATCAATAAATTGGAAGGCTTTATGTCTCGATGAATAATTTTCTTTGTTCGATGTAAGTAATCTAATCCTTTAAGAAGCTAATAGGCAATTAATCCTAACATGCCTTCAGGAATTTTTCCTTACTTCTTAATTACATCTTGTAAAGTGCCTAGATTCATGAATTCTAATGCAATGGCAACTTAAGGTCCTTCTAGAAATGCACCATAACATCTGATAATGTTTGAATGATCACAACTGACCAAAGTTTCCAGTTCCAAATTGATTTATTTAGTGAACTTTTCATCATTCACTATTTGTATTGTCTACTATTTACAATGAATACTTTAAGTGCAACAAGTAAATTAGTGGGTCTATGTAATGCTTTAATTACTCTTCCACTTGAACCTTAACCCAAATCGTCAATAGATATCAAATCCTGTAATTGAATTTAATATCTTTCATTTTGAAATTGATGTTATTGTTATAGTTTTTTTTTTGGATCTTCCTTTGGCAAAGGTATGAAAAATCCTTCAGCATCTTTCATATGTTATTGGGCTGAAAATCTCTTTAGGATCATATAATATATACTATTGGAACAAAGAATTCTTGAGGACTAGATCTAGGGTCAATAATTTTATTGATTAGATTAGCATGAGGTATTTTGATAGTAAGTTCTTCCTCCATATCAGTATCCTTCCAATTGACTTTCGGTAGAGGTTAAGAAATTTTAATTTTTTTGCTCATAAGTTTAAACAATAAATTAAGTAATGGATTACTTTGATGATAACAAATCTTTTAATATTGGAAATATTTATAATTCATTCTTTATTATGAATATTAATGGTTGTTCCTTCAATTGAAAACACTTTTCTAAGTTTCTTAGGAGGGGATAATTTAAAAGTGGTTTATGATGTTTTGGTCATAATAGTGCTTGATGCTCTATTTAGTTTCTCTAGTGGAGGTTCTTAAATGATAACACTTTCACATTATTTCTTTTATTTCAATTCTGCTTATTATTACTTTTACTTTTTCCTTCTTTTTTCTGTAAATGTTAGACCTAATTTAAAGAATTCAATTTTGCGTTAAGAAATGACTAAATTCTGTTTTTCCAAGATTTCTTTATGCTTAAGTTTCTTCTCTTCAAAATCCATAGTGTCTTAAATATTAGTGACTCTCTTAACACAAGGAGAGAGACGAATTTTCTAATACTTTGGTTTAATCAATAAATCCAATAATTACATTTTGATTGATTGAGTTCTTTTACATTTAGTTTTTTCTTCATGACAATCAATAAGATTATTCAGTCTCTCTTATCTCCAATTAGCTTTATATTCTATAAGTTTATATTAAATGAAAATACATAATTATTATCTGTACAATTATTTAGATTCAGAATGCCAATCCAACATCCTACTTAAAACTTATCTTCCTATCACAAGAACATCTGCTCTAGCTGATACACATTTGGCATTACAAGTATGATAATCAGTATCATCACCAAAGAGAGTACCTACATCAATTGAACTTAGATGATATGTTTAATTATCACGAGTTGAAGTCATCTCAATTTATCCATCCATTATCAAGTATACTTGAACATTCCTTTAACCTTCTTAATATAAGAACTCTTCTTAATGATATGTTCTATTCTTAAATTCATAACTTAATGCTCTCAATTCTCCATCTGTCCAACAATTAAATATTGATTATTCTTCTAATATTTTAAGTTTCTATAACACTGGCACTGATTTCCCAATAAATTTAACAGACTATAACTTATCCATACACACAAATTAACAAAATGTTTTACAAATGATTGTACATGATACTTATCCATTATCTAATAATGACATATCACCAAAATGATCTCCTGGATTCAGATCTTTAAAACTGAAAGCACTAAATAAATTATCATCCTCATAATTTGGTATTGTTTCCTTTTAATAACTATGATTACTTTACTTTCTCTTAATCCATCATCATCTATGCTTTACGATTCTTAGGTTTATAACTAACCAATGAAACCTATCCTTGTAAGATCATGTAAAACCGCACACCTTGCTATCCTTTTCGAATTACTCTTTCTCCTGTTCTACAATATATTGTGTATAAGAATTCACAAAATTTATTGTATTTTTCGAATCCTTCTTTTGTGATCATGTCTCTACAGTATTGAAATCGTTGCATCAGTGCATTCACTTGTAAAACCTCAAGTTGCGAACGTTATTTGGATCTCATTTAGGTGAGGGACATTACGACTTCAACAATGCAATTCTTCCAGGTACATTTTTACGAATCACCCAAAGTAAGAATCGCACCGATTAACGAAATTTAGTTGACATTATTATTTATAATAATTAATCTCTATTTTTTTATTTACTTTAAAAAAACACTATGATTTCACATCGATAGACTTATCATATAATTAAAATCATTATACTTTATGAAATATCTCCTTATTATTGATATCCAATCAAAACTTCATCAGAAATTCAGATTTTATTAATTAATTAATAAACTAATTATGCTTCGTCTAGCATTCAAGCAATTATCACGTCAATCTTTCTTATAAAAAAAGAAAATATATGAATTATTATTTGAAAGAGGATTGAAATTCTTTTATCAAAGTATCAAATAACAATTTTAATACTCTAGATTAATATCGAAATGCAATAGATTAATTTGAGATTTGTATGTCAGTATTTGCAGAAGCCAAATAACCAAAACGATGGGAGGATACTAAATTTGAAGATTTAAATTGTAGACATTATCCTGAACAATAATAAATAAAAGGTATAAATTAAGTTTGTTTTTAAGACCTTTGGAAAATATTATTTGAGTTAATGGGTAAATGTTATTACATTTTACGTGAACAAGAAGCTTGTACCAAAATGTGTGATTATTGGTAATAATTGAATCCATTGTGTGCAGGTGCCTTTATTTTAAGAGCATAGGTAACTAGACTTTTATATCAATAAGTCTCGGTTTTTATCAGAGTAAGTGACATAAATAGATTGTTAAATGATTTGTAAAGATTTATAATTTGCACAATAATTGGATCCTCTCAATGAAAGCATAGCCAAAGTTTATGATATGGTCTAAGCTTAATTATCAAAATTTGAAGAGTATGACAGTGACAAAGAGTTGTATGATTAATAAGACACTTCTCAATATAATATCTAGGATGAAGAAGATTTGCCTTTGGATTTCATGGCCTAAATTGCATATCAAGATAATGACTAAGAACTTAGTTATGAATAAGATCCAAAGAAAATTAGACCAATGGAAGTTTAGGAATTAGGTCGATTTATTGAATCAAGAGGAATGGATATGGTGAAGACCTATTTACAAAATGGTTAATTAAAAGAAGCAGAAGATTTAAAAGATAAACTTCAAAAAGCACTAATTGCTAAGAAATAACTAGAAAATATATCTCAATTAGATTTTAATAGACCTAAGAAAGTAAAATTTATATAGATATAGAAATTATATTAATATGCTCAATAGTTTGGCATAGATTTATTAGATCCACAAGTACAAAATGAATTTAAGAGAATCTAAGAGTAAAACTTGGAAGACATTAGATAATGGTTGAAGTAGAATCAGTGGAATTATGTTGATAAAGCAACATAAATGTAATAGTAAGAGAAAGCTAGATAAGAATTAGCTAAACTATAATTTAAGAGAAAAACGATCCCTTAGAAAGTAATTCAAAATTTATTAAATAAATTAGCATGCAAAACATAAAATTGTTAAAAAGGCTTAAATTGGGTTATCTATTTAATAAAACAGTTCAAGTTCTCCTTTGATTAACACTAATCTCACAACTAAAGAGTTTGAATAAAATAGTTCTGTATAAAATAATTAAAGTAAATACATATGTAAGTTACATAGCTTAAATTGAAACTGAAGAAAATTGTAATTTGAATTGTATTATAAACTTCTCTATTTTACTCCTTGCGACAATCACAATAATATCGACAATTTATTATTCATTTTTAGGTTGATCAATTAAATTAATATTTAAATTTATATTTTTCTTGATATTTCTATATTTAAAATAAAGAAAGATAGTATTTTGTATTATTAGTAAAAAAATGTCAAAATAATATTTTAATTTCACAAAACATGATAATCATAGATAGTGATGATATTGATAGTTTAATCAATTATTATTAAAATTGAAATTAGAATGATCAAAATATCTATCATAATAATAAAAGTTTACTCTGTGTTTATACTAATAATAATAATAAAAATAAATAATAATAATAACTTTTTCTTTCATATTGAAAGACAACAATCCTTATAAATGTTAACAACTATCACTTTTATTAGACTTTTCTATTCTCTAAGGAGTATAAATAAAATCTGCATAATTTAATAGCCAATTATTATTATAAAGATGGAGAAACTTTTTGAAATAATAAACTACAGCTTACTACTCTAAAATGTTCAAAAACTTTATGTAACTGTTATTGATTGTTTCTTTGGTAAATCTATAATATAATTGAAATTTAAAATAGTATTCATATTAATTAACTATATTATTATGAATATTTAAAATAATGGAATTTTATGAAATAGTCAAATCGATTGGATCTGGTTCATTTGGTTAAGTGTATTTAGCCAGGAATAAAAGAGAAGATCGTCTTTATGTTATTAAGCGTATTAAAATCAGAGACATGAATTAGAAGGATCGTGAAAATACTGAAAATGAAGTCAGGTTATTATAGAAATTGAGGCATCCAAACATTGTAGCCTATAAGGATTCATATTTAGATAGAGAATAATATTTAAATATTGTAATGATTCATTGTGAAGGTGGAGATATTTATTAAAAGATTCGAAACAAGAAAAGTTTTCCTGAATCTCAAATTTTGGATTGGTTTGCATAAATGACATTGGCATTATGTTATTTACATGAACAAAAGATCTTACATAGAGATTTGAAGACATAAAATATATTTCTTAAAAATGGCAGAGTTAGATTAGGAGATTTTGGAATTGCAAAAGTGCTTGACTCAACTCGTGATTTGGCTAATACTTGTATAGGAACTCCATATTATATGAGTCCAGAGTTATTTAAATATAAACCATATTCATATAAAAGTGATGTTTGGGCATTAGGATGTTGTCTATATGAAATGTGTAATCTGAGACATGCTTTTGATGCATAATCAATGAATGGATTGGCATTGAAAATTTTAAAAGGCTCTTATTCATCCATTAGTCCAACTTATTCTAAGTCATTAAGAGAACTCATTAATAAAATGCTTAATACTAATCCTAAGGCTAGACCTACAATCTAGGAAATAGTTCATAAACCTATCATCAAATTAAGAATTATTTATTATATGCTTGAAGTTTTTAGTGGTATTTTTCATTATCAATCTTCTTAGAACCATAATCAGCTGATTTAGATGATATGTATGTAGATACATTATATGAATAGGCTGAATAAATTGGAGTTCTACCACTTATTTAACATTATTAAAAATAAATGGCATAAGGAGCAACAATTGCAGATATTAAAAATGAATTAGAGAAGGGAGGAAGAGCAGAATAAAGAATGCTTATATAAATTTAAGAATAGGAAGCACTGAAATTAAAATAATTGAAGAAGGAATAAATTGAGAAAAAGAAATTAGAAGAAGAAATTAAAAGGTTAGAATAAAAGAAATAATAAAAAGTTCCTATTCAAAATACTAAATATACTGAAACTAATTCAAATTCTAAAACTACAACAGAAAATATTACTAATAAATCAGAAAATACATAAAAAACAGATACTCAATAAAGACCAGATTATCACAGAGTTAATTAGAGAAAGGTTTCTTTGGAAAGAGATAAAAGACCTAATGAAATAAGATAAAAATAAAAAGAAAGAAGTTTATCTCTTGAAAAAGATAGACTAAGAGATGATAGTACTATAAGTGCTAAGGAAAGAGTTATTTAGAAGAAGCAGAGAAGAGATGAAGAAAAGACTGTTTAAGAAGAAAAGGAAAGATAATAAATTTATAAGGAAAGTTATTAAAATAGAAAATTAGCTTAAGAAAGGAAATAGGCTTAGTACCGTTAATCTAAGGATAGTTCTTTAAAAGTTTAAGAAGAATTTGATGATTCTGAAGATAGTGATGGAGTTATGGCAATTCAGGAAATTGAAAATGAAGAAGAATACGAAGAAGAAGGGGATGTTGATTAAAGACTTGATTTAATGAAAACCAAACTTAAAGATAAAACTTTAAAAATATAAGAGATTAATTAGTCCCTTTAATAAAATAGATAAGTTTAAAATATGTAGATCAAAGCTTTAGAAAGTAAGTATATATTTTTATTTAATTTAGCTGGACAAGTTATTCCTTTAGTTGAAGAAGAATTAGAGAATGAAGATTTAGAAGATGACGAATAAGGAGACTATGATGAATTGGATCAAGATGAAACAAAACCGATTAATTCTATAGTGGCTAGAATATAGGATAGAATTAAATTATTAAGACATAGATGTGAAGGAGGATTAGGAAACAATCTTGTTGAAAAGTCTTTGTAATTGATGAAAACTAAATGTAATAATTGTTTAAGATATCATTTTAGAACATTCTACTTAAGAATTAAGAAAACAACTCATATAGTTATTGGGAGAAGAAAATATTGGCTATTGGCAACTTTTTGATTAAATTTTATATATGGAGGAACTCCTCACAAAATATTGAATAATTCATTGCTATTAAATTACCTATATATATATACAAAGATTAATCAAATATCATTACTTTCGAGAGAAGTATTCTTTAACTCCAAAAGAAGAGCTATTCTATCTATTTATCTCCTTATTATTATTTTTTATTGGAGAATTATATTATGATCGATCAGTACTTTAAATCTTATTTAAACTCAAGTAACTTTGAAGAATTTATTTCTAATCTTTTAAAATTGCAATATCAGATTAAATTTGATTTTTCTCATTTTCTACTTTTTAAGCAAATTCTGATGTTTGAATTCTAATTCTACTTAATTCTTTATAGTATTTGTTTGAACCTTCCTTTTTACTTGAATTAGAGGACCTTGTTGGCATTTTAAGGTGACCGTTTTTCCTATAACTTTCAGAATATGTATGTTCATTAATTTTTTATTTTCTCTGTTATTATGATGAAAACAATCTTTCACCTATTTTATTCAAATTGTTTTATTATAATTATAAATTAAGACTATAGATTTCTTCATCTTTTACTTTTAATTCAGAATTTAGATCTTCTATTTACATCTAATATTTAAATTTCATTAAATTCATTGTTTTTTCAAAATTTTTTTATGCCTTTAATATCTACTCCTATAAATACAATTCTTTTTTAATGAATTATTTTTCAGATTCTCGTACTTTCTATTGAAGTTAAAATAATTAGTAAACTAGTTAATCTAAATTTGGATTAGAAGAATCATATGGAATTTAACGATTTATTAAATTCTTTTTTAATAATTCAATTGAATGCTCATTATTAACAAATATCGATTACTTTTATTTAAGTCTACATCTAATAATTTGTGGATACATTTTCCCTTTTTGTATTGAATTATGAATAAATTAAATCCTCAGGTGTTTGATTTCGAATTAGTTATTATGAATTGTATTGCATTTTTATTTATATAAATTAATAAAATCACAGAGAATAAATACTTAATTATACAATTATTAAATATATTTAAAGATTATATATTAAACTATCTAGTATAATACTATTTGTTGTATTTAATAATTGACGTTGCTTGTTTATAATAATAGTAATATAGAAATTGTTGATAATAAATTATTAAATGTAATAAACAAAAATTTGGTAAAAACATATATTATCATTTTATTTGATTAATATTTAAATAGTGAGATTTATTTATTTGAATTTATATCATCATTTTGAAATATAAGATGCTATAATCTATCGTTTATAACAATATAAAGCTTTAAACTTATTTGATGATATTCATTATTAATATAAATGTCGAAAAGAATTATACTTTGTTTAATATTCTTAAGTGCTTTTCAGACTCTTTCAACAAAAAATAAATGTGGTTGTGAAATGTTTAGCAGTTAAAATGAATGTGATAACGTCCCTTATTGTTCTTGGAGTAATGATGCTTGTGGGTTAAAGAATTGTGCAAATATCATACTTGAAAGATGTGAAACTCTTTTCAGATGTTCCCTCAATCCAAATGGAGTTTGTGAAGCTACTGGAGATTGTTCAAAATACACAGCTACAACATAGATAGATTGTATGTTTAAGAGAGGTAATTGTGCAGCTGAAGCCACTTAAACAAATGGTGTCTATAAGTGTAAATCTTATACTGCAGTTACTTGTGCTTCATAAACTGCAGAGAATTGCAAAAATAGTTTTGAAAATGAGAATTCATTTTGCTGGCTCAATTCATAAGGAAAATGTTAGAGTTATGATCCGAACACTTGTTCTGGGATTCCTCTAGAGATATGTTCAAATTTAGGATGTGATGCATCAGGTACTGAATGTAAGGCTTACACTTGTGGATCAAATTTGACTGTAAATACTTGTATTCTTGCAAACGATGGATTCTTTGGACCCAAAACACTTTGTAAATGGAATACAACCACATAAAAATGTGAAGAGAGATCAGATCTAACTGAATTAACATAAAATTAATGTTCACTATTAACAGATGGTGCCTATTATTGGTTAGATGAAAAATGCACAGTTTGCCCAGCTGAAGATAATACAGACGATACAAATAACGCAATCTTAGTATCAATATTGTTGATTCTTCATTTATTAGTGTAATGAGATATTTATTTATTATAATTTGCAATATATAAAAATTTATTAAATAATTTGATGAAAATTATTAAGTCAATAGACTTATTTATAAAGTTAAGGTTTCATTGAAGGATTAAAATTCTAATTCAAAAATCAATTACGTTTTAATAATAATATTTTTGTTTGTTAACTCATTTATTTGTTCTTTATTATTTTCTTTTTTTTGGAAAGGAAAACAAATTTGAAAAATGTAATCTCATATAAAGCAATCTTTTTAATTAGTTAAATTTTCCTAAGTCAAACTTACTTATAAGTACTCTAAAAAAACAATTATTATACATAAATTTATTATCTATCTAATAAGAGAATATAGAAAATATAGTTTAATTACTTTTTAATTAATAGTCTAATATATATTAATACGTTTGCTATATCTTATGATTTATTTAATATAGCCACCAAGTTTAAGATAAATTAAGAAACTTAAAGTACAACTCTAAAATGCATGATCAATTTTCATAATAGAAATCTTCCATAAATTTATAATAGAATTACATTAAATCCTAAATCATTGCAATTAAGTCACTAGAAATAATCTATACGTTATAAGTAAATCGACATAATAAATAATAAATAATGAAGTATATATGATTAATTTGCATTAATTAGCAATTATTTTATGATATTATAATATAAATGAAACACCGTAATTGATTGAATTTTCTTATATTAGAATATATAAAAAAACTTATGTAATAGAATTACATATGTATAAATATGTTATTCTATTAAGCTTAATGTTAATAATTTAATGAATTTAACACTCAGCGAATCTCAACTTTCTCAAACTGTAGTCAAAATTGAAGTTGTTTAATGTCCATTAGGATCATCTCTATAATATACAAGGATAAATTAAGATGGAAATACTTTTATTAATAAATTTAAGGAATGGTTTAGTGAAGGTTTCTTAAATCATTATGCCATAATTTTGAATACAACAGAAAATGAATAGTTTATATTACACTACTTATAGGAAGGATTTGCTAGTTCTATAATTACGAATTAATAAAGACAAGAAAAATGTTATTAAATGATAGAAACATATAACTCACCCTAATTCAATAAAGTGTTCACTGTTTAAGAAATATCTGATATAAAATAATTATACAATTAGTACTAATAACAATATGATTTACTTAAGAATAGTTGTATTCATTATGTAAATCATGTTAAAGAATATATAAATAGATTTCTATTGGATATAAATGCACATGCAACTCAAAAAATAGAATTACAAGGCTTAATCGCTATGGCAAAAATCTTGATAAAAAATACTTATTCTACTATTGTTGGGATTGTTTAATTAAAGAAATCATTAAAAAATATAATGTAATACCCTAAAGATATCTTCAAAAATTCAAGTTTATATTATAATATGCTTTATGAAGCTATTCGATGTGTAAAAAATCAAACTAAAATGTAAATATTTGGCACTTCTGTACTTATAGCCATTATCTTTATACTGACTGAGATTCCTCTTATTAACTTAGCGCTAACAATTCCTGCAATAATCTTAGAATTATATTTTATTTGGGTTTAAATTGATGAAGGATTTTTGTAAAAATGCGCCAAATCATTGCATAGATTAGTTTATGTTTATTTTAAAACGATTAAAAACAGCGTTGCATTAAACTGTCTTTTTGATTTATGCTCAGATCTTATAGCAAAATTTCGTATTGTAAAAATTTAAACCAAGGAGATTGTAATTATAGGTGGTTGTACAGTTGCTGGAATTATTGGAGGAGTTTGTTTTTGGAGTAAAATTATGGTTATTCCAGCAATTTTTAAAACGTTTTGTGCTAGTTAATGTATATTAACGTTAATGAAGTCTTGTACATTAGTAATAACAGGAGTTTTAAGTGGTGGAGAACCAGCATGTATTTCTGCTGGAGCATATTTACTTGAAACTGGGTCAGCTTCTACTTTAATTGCATCAAGTACAACTGTCACCACTTTCTCTGCAAAGGTGGGAGGTATATTGGTTGCCACTGCGTCAAATCCAATAGTTATTGGTGCTGTAATTGGAGCACTTGTTGGTATTGGAATATGTAAGTGGATTTGGAGAAAGTGATATATTTAAATTAATTTAATCGACCTAACATCAGTTATTATAAATTAGCATTAACATTTTTTTAGTTTTCTAAATTAATTTGCTTTTAAAAGCATTTATAATTCTGATAATCATACTTTAAGAATCAAAATGTGAATAAGAGATACAGAGTTGGATCTATTATATATATAAATTTTGTTTGAATTTTGAAATCATTTGTAAATACTTTTTTTATACAAGATACAATAATAAAATTAATTAAATATTAATTTGAAATTATTTTCATCAAAAATTAATTTTAATGAAAGAAATTATTAATAAATTCCAGTTCTATTCTTATTCAACTCTCAAACTATTATTATACATCTAAAAGTCTTTTAAAATTTTTATGTAGATATGATCAAAATTAATCACATTGTTATTCATAAATTTCCACTATTTTCAGGAAAATTAATTAATAGATTTTTCCTTAAAATGAATGATAAGTAAAAATTTCATTATCTAGGAAATACTTTCAAATCAAAAAAACACAATTATAATTGAAAGTATCAGCAATAAATCGCTTCAAACAACAACTTTTTATATTAAATTACATTTGTCCCTTTGTCTTAGAATATGAAATATTTGATATTACATAATTTTTAAGCATTTGTTAATTAAATAATTGACAGTTTCAAGTGTGGAATTCTAAATCATAATAATAATTTTATTCTCTATATAATCATATATATTAGAAAACTAAAGGTATTTTAATTTAGTTATCATTTTAAAATCTATGCAACAAACAAAATTTCACATATAATTAATTATAATATCTATGATTATTAATTATTTTTAATTCATATTACATATTAATTTTATTTATTTTTATTGAATATAATTACATAGTATAGTATATAAAATTTAAAGTTCATGACTCATCTAGATACTGAAAGCTAAGATCGGCATAAATACAAGTATTCTTCATTATAATTTGTTTATCCCTTTTATTGCTCAAAATAAATCAGAAAAATACTGAAAGTTAAGTAGAAATGGGTTCTCAAAAGAAAGTCTAATTTATAAATTATAACAATTTAAAAAAAGGTACATCTCATTTAAGTTATGCAAAACCATAGATTTATTCTTAATGAATACATGAAAACCATACTAAATAAAAGAGTATGTGTGAATTAAGATGTTAACAATCAACATATATTTAACTCGACCTTAAACTCAAAATGTAATGAAGTTAGCTTAAGTATATCTATTTACTTAGAACACAATATGAGTCATAGAAAGATTTTAGCAGAATAATGGATTTTATAATTTAAAAGTTAGAACAACCGAAATATACCTTGTGGCAAACAGTGCACATATGAATAAAAATCACTTTGCTGTATGTTCACAAAGAGTTCATTATATTAAAACTTCTTGAACAAGTAAGAGTGCTATTAAAATTACTTACTTTAAATCGTTATTGATCATACTAGTAAAAATTAGAATTTGGAATTATATAAATGTTATCATTTAAACATAGAGGAAGACTTATAAATAATTGCTCGTTTTCATTAACATCTAAATTTAACTTAGGAAGTTGGAAAACCAAGATCTTTATCATTTTAGGAATAGACAATGATTCCAAAATAGAATAATAGATTAGTGAGATTCAATTCTGATTAAATAAGAACACCTGAGAGAAAGGTGCTTATGTATTCAGTTGATGAAGAAGTAACTTTCTTAATAGATGAAAATTAAGTAGAAAGAGTGATGAGTCAAAATTCTGATTCAGATTATATGATATAAACAATAGAGGAAGAAACTGATGTAAGTGAATGGTAAGTTATCGATCATAAACATTTACTTACAAGTGATTAAAAGAAAATACTCAATTCGTTGTAAGAGATGAGAAATCTTTTCAATTCTAAATCTAAACATAGTCATTAGATATAATAGGCTTTAAAATTGTTCTTATGAAAACAAAACAAATTTGCTTGATATTTATAATCATTAATAAACCATTATCTGGTATTTCTAAGGTGCATAGTAAGATCGATTCTAATCTATTTTTATCTATCTATTCTAATATTAATTTTGAATAATCTATAGGTATTTAAATAATAACTAATTTAAACTCATCCAAAAATTGAATCAATATGTAAATAAATTAGTCAGAAAAGTAGTAAAATAAATATAATTAATTAGTTTTTAAAATTATTGGATAATTCAAATTTAGTTTGATTTTGAAGTCTCTAAAATAGGAATAATTTTAGAAAGTATATAAAAAGATAATAAATAGTGGAAGTGTTTGATTAAATTTTTTTGGTTGATAATTGAAAGAATTCGTTTTTATGTGATTAATAATTAAATAAATGAAATCAATTATTCTGATTGCCCTCATTGCTGTTGCTTTTACAGCCAGAGTCCAAGAGAGAAATATGGCCAAAGTGTAAGCTGATTTAGCTAAGAGCACTTATGGAAAAGCTTTACTTCATTTGGTTGAATTACATTCAATGGCTGGAGGACCAGTTTAGGAATTGATTGATGCTATTGAAGAACTCATCAATGATTTGGAAGATGAATTGGAAGAATTAGAATTCAATTTCTAAGTCAGAACAAATGAACATAATGCCTTAGTAGTCAGTTTGGAATAAGACATCCAAGATGCTGTAATTGGTATTTGAGTATTTTGAATAATCAAGATGTCAATAATACACAAGACACTTTAGACAATCTTCTTTACCCAAGAAGAGGTTAAATCTAAAGCAAGATTGATTCTGTCATGGAATATCAAGAGGACAACAGAAAGAATTATGATGAAGCAATCTTAGTAAGAGAATAAGAACATGAAGCATTCGAAGCATAAGTTGCTGAATTAAATGATGCTACTGCTTCAGTTGATGATGCCTTGGCTCTTCTTGCTTCACTCACAAACCCATCATTATTGTAAATTAGAAGATTCTAAAATACACTCAAAAATATTGAAAATAAGATCAGATCAAGATCAAGAATGGCACCAATGATTAAAGCTTTAATTAATTTAGCATCAAATCAAAACTTCTCAAATTAAGATGTATTGAAGAACATTGTTGATGCACTTAACGAATTCAGAAATGCAGTTGTTGATTAAATCAATGATTTGACAGCTTAAGAAGCTTAAGATGTAATTGATCATGAAGAGTATCTTGAATAATTAGATGATGAATACCATGAATTTGGAAGATAAATTGATAGAGCAACAGTCGATTTAACTGCCACCAATGGTAAATATATTTTATTTAAATATCTATAGAGAAAATTGATTCAATGACTGAATTCAGAGACTAAAGAGCTGCTGATTAAAAACAATACACTGCTGAATTAGAATTAGAAAATAATACCTATGCTGAAGAAACTGACATCTATACCAATACCAAGAATGAATTCACCAGAGAATTGGGAGTCAGTGAATCCGCTTTAACCCTTGTTAAGAGTGTTGACTTCTCAAACGTCAAAGTTTGATATTCATCCAAAAATATTATAAATATCATATTAAATTTTATTATTATTGCACATCTCTATGATATCATAAAATAAAAAGTAAAGTTGCTTGTTTTATCATCAAATATTGGATCATCTTTAGTTATTCTTATACAATTTCTATATATCAATCTATTGATTAATAAATATCAAATTTCTACTAAAAGATTATAGTATAATTAATTATTTAGTCTCATATTTACTTACTAAAAAAGTATATTATAAAGTTCATTCAAAAACAAATTTCTTATTTGTTAGAATATTTTACCTTATTTACCTTATTATCTTTCAATAAATTTAATATTAAAATGTAAAATCTATTATTGAGATTCTAATTTGTCATTACTCCTATTCATTGAAATTATTTACGCCTTCTCATTTAATACTATCTAATTCCATCCAATTTGAATTCCAATCTTTTTTAATGCTGTCAGTTTCAAAAAAATAAACCCATTTAATAGCCATTCAAAATAATTAAATTGATCTGATAGGTGAAAAAAGGTCTGAGTAAAGTAAGAGTTATATAATTAACTTTACTTAGACATTTTTTCACATACCCAAAGCCATCCTATTTTAGGTAACTTTAGATGTTATTAAGTTTGATCTAAATCATTTATTGTTCATACTTAATGATATGAATAATAATAATAATGTTTCATTTATCATTTAGAATGAGATGACTTTAATGTATTTCTATTACTGTATGTTTGTCAAGAATCTATTTAGATTATCCAAAAAGGCTGTTTGAATTGCTTGACTTAATAATTGATATTAGGCAATTCTTATTGAGAAATCAACATTTTGGATAATAATTTTTATTTTAACTTGTATTTGATAGAGATTAGCTTCTTGATATCATCTTTAATCAATGAATTTAAAGAGTTATCCTTATTCAAGAAAATCATTCTTTAGAGTTTACTCAGGGTTTGTATATTGGAATGATCTACATTTCTTAGGTTTATTGATGAATTATGTTTTGTATACTAATTAAGTTTTGGGAGAGAGTCTTTGAATATAAATTAATTAATCAAGTTGAAATGTAGGAGAGAGAATTAAAAAACTAATATTTTATCATTTTGATACGTAGCATTGAAAATAGTAACTATTATGAATTACAAATTAGATGACACAAATCTAAAGGATTTATCATTTAAAAAATTATAGCAATGCTTACCTTCTAAATACAATATCCTTTGCCTTTTGGTGAGGCTATGTATGTTTGTGGTAACTTTTAGTAGTTGGGGAATTGGAATCCAATGTAAGCCAAAAGAATGTAATGGTCTGAAGTACGTATCATTTTTAATTGATAGGGAGACACATGGAAAGTAACAGTAGATATATGTGTGACTGCTTAAGAAGAATAGGATTTCGAATACAAATACTTCTTTGGTGAATTTGATAGACTTACGAATATTGAGTGGGAAATGGGTCCTAATCGAATAGTGAGAGCAACTGAAAATACAAGTATTTCTAATTGTTATTTTTTAGTTATAACTGATATCTGGAATCACAGGAAGATTTTGTTTTAGTGTTATAATCCTAAAAAGTACTCAATGTTCATTTCTGGATCATCATACGATTTAGGAATGTTCAAGAGAAGAATCAGCATGAAACAAAAAGAAGATATATCTTATTTAAGAATACTTGTGAATGTTCTAGAAGAAAGAGAAATTCGTTATTAGTTCCATCTTATCAACAAGAGACATTATACAAGTCCACTCTAGTAATTGACTCTTACTAATACAAGTAAGTTGATTAATAAATTATTTAAGATGGCTATTACAAAAATTACCTAGTAGTCTTTTGTGAAGGATTAGAGTAAATTAAGAGATCAATTTATCAATTAGATAACCATATTTGTTACGGTTATGTTCCAGCTAATTAAAACGACTTTAATTCTTTGAAAAAGGCTAATCTAAATACAATTATTGAATTCTAGAATTCTCAAGAATTATCCAGCAATTCAACTAAAAAGGATGACTTTACTTATTTCACTGTGAATATATGTAGCCATCAAGATTCTAATTATCTCTAAAGACTCTACTCCTTCATCTAACTTTTAATTCAAAAATATAATGTAATTATTATATAAATCAATCATAGAGTATATATGTCTGTAACAACTCCTTATCGCATCTCAGAAAATATCTACAGGTGTATCAAAATATAATCATTTCACAATGATTAAATTACTTCTTTATAAATTATTATTATGAATTAACCTCACAATGATTTATTATCAACACACAAATCAAGACAACACAAGAGATCTGTAAGAGTCTATTAAAAGTAATATTGAGAACAAACAATCAAATATATCAGACCTATTATTTTAATAGTCATTAAATCTTCAATCACAATTACAGTTAGAAATTCGAATTAAGTTTGGCATTCTTATTGCAAAACAATAAAATGTTTAATAATAATAACGACTTAATTATAAAAATTCAATTGTATATGTCAATCAATTTTATAACACAATTAGTGGGGTGTTATGCAATCATTTCTACATAATTTTATTATTTACCCTTGGACTGATTTACTATTATAAATGTAAATATAGAATCATAGACTTATCATAAGAATATCTTTGTTATTATATGATTGTAAGAATAAGTGGTTCAAAGAATTCTCAGACTAAGCTCAAAATTAATGAATTAACTTTTTTAAAATTCGATTATATTTTTGTAAAATAATAGTATCGATTAATCACTGATTAAACAATAAAAATACAAATTATTTTATTTTATAATTATTAATATTCAGTTTCTGTAGCAATAAATTTCTCAAATTATTTTATTGTCTTTATGCTAATTGTATTGAAGAAATGCAAGGATTATTTAAAAAAACCAAGTAGATAATTTGTTAGATCTAATTGAAACAACATAAAATTATATAAAAATCTATATTCAAGTTTCTACATCATATGAAAAACCGTCTCTGATTCGGTACAATTTAAAACTCTTTTGGAAGTTTCTTTTGTGACCTTGTCATCGGTTAACTCTATATTACTTTTTCTTCATCCTCTTTATCAAAATTACAAAATGTGAAACCAAGAGGAGAATTAAATTTCTTGTCATAAGTGTTTTGCTGCAACTTTTTTCTAGATCACTTAATTTGAATATAATACATAGCAAAATATTTTTCAGGAGTCCTCTCGGTATTTGATGTATTAACTCTTTATAAAATGACTGGTTTTTTATTTGTTATAAGTCTGGAAATTATAGTGTCCTTGTCAGAGTTCTGTTTTTACAATTACATATTTTCCTGAATCAGCAATTAAATTAGTTATGATTAATCTGGTTCAAGTGCTTATGATTAATTATTATTACATACATTTCTTGTCCCCTTCTGAAATTACAGATGGATTAGCTGTTGATTAGTTGTCTTGGAATTTGAAACATAACTACTTTGATGAAGCTGTTGTCTAAATCATTCATATAAACTATATTTCTTACCTTTGCATTAGATGATGCTGTTTTTTAAGAACATTTTGAACTTGGAGGTTTGTCAGGTTTTGCTAATTATGCCACCGATTTCTTATTGAGAGTAATCTTTAGATTAGGTTTTTTAGAATTCTAAGATTTCATGCACTAATAAGAAGCAAATTATAAATAAATATCTTAAATATTTTAAACACTTGTTTTGTTCATATATATATGTCCTTCAAACTTCATTCATTAATACATTTATAGTTATACTTT
>JPFL01000645.1:1407-22741 GCA_000733385.1 Paramecium biaurelia
AAAACATTAGTTATACTAATTTATGTAGATGAAAATGGAATAAACCCAGTTTATTCTTTAGATAGTTTATTTAATAAATATAATTAAAGTTTAGGTAAAAATATTAATTCTAATAATTTAAAAGTAGGACTTAAAATTGTTATAGGTCTAAATGAATCCATAGTTGGAATTTCAGGAAAACTTTATTGAGAGTGTGTCCATAAATCTAAAAATAAGGAAGTTTTTTACAATTCCTTATAAAAGTGTCAGATATACCATTATAAGAAATGGCTCTATTCGATGACATTTTTTATTAAAGTTCCATCGACTCAAACTAGGATAGAGGTTAAAGTGAAGTTAGTTTTTAGGGATGGAAAGTAAATCTTTTTGAGGAAATGCTTAATTATTCTAAGCAATTATTAATAGCTGGATCTCCAAGGTATAAATCCTTCAAGATAATAGGATCTTTTTTTTGTAAGGATACATTATTGTGATTCTTTTAATTGTTTAGAAGAAAATCTATCTATCAATTTAAAAATCATTTCTAATCTTAGAAAATATATCAAGATAAGTTTGGTTTTATTTAATTTAGTCATAATAGTGGTTTAATCTAAGTATTTTGCTCAACTTATAAAAAGAACTATTATTAAGAAATTTGCAGATAACTAAAATTCACATAATGGAAATATCATAACAGGGTCTGTTCGACTTTTAATATAGAGTCATTTTTAAATCTTTAAAATGTTTTCATATTGGATGGAATTGTTGAAATTAAAAGATCAATAGTTTTTCTTTATATTAAAATCTCCACAAACTATTACTTGTTTAATTTTTAAAAAATTATTCCAACCAAAGGTTATTTTTTGAATTTTAAAATATCTGCCTTTTATTGAAGTAGAAGTTGAACAAAATTTGATCTACATATTCATTTCTTGCATTTATAATTAAATAGTCCAATTAGATATAATTGCTCGTTTAGATGATACCACTAGATCTATCCTAAGATGAATGATGTTGTTAATTTATTTAATAGCTAGGTGGTGAAGATAATTATGCTAGTCTACTTTCTTAAAAACAAAAGAAATGAGGACATTATTTAACTAATCTTAATGTTTCAGTTTTCTTAGATGAGATTTTCAAGATACTATATTGATTAGATTTATGTGTTAATATTGAGACACTTATTTTATATGCTGCTCGACTCAAATGAGAGTGTCTAACTCCTATGTTAGTGGAGCCAAATTAAGACTACACTTATTATATTTTTTTATTATTTAAATATATGTGGGCTATTTTGGGTTTCGCGTTTACTTTTTCATATGCTCTTAATTATCATTCAAGTCAGTGAAAGCATGTCTACATACTTAGTTTTTCGTGCCTATAACAATAGTTATTATTCAATATCATCTTAAAACTCTTCCTATAAAGTATCTGCATGGGCTTGGTACATGAGCTAAATGAGTTAATCTTAAGAGGTGGTAGTTTCGGAAGATTATCATTAAATACAGAATTTATATTGTTTAAGTGTTGGATAAGCCAATAGGTTAGATCCAAAAGAAAAAAATTCATTGTATCTAATCAGAAATATGATTGGCTAGTGTTAAGCTAAGTGAATTTCACAATAATTTCTTAGGGCTAGATAGCTTATTGCATTTCTTACTACACATAAATTTTTAATCTTAAATAAAAATAAAAATTAATTAGTCTATTTTTCATTATGTTTCTCTGGTAAATAATATACTATAGAATTAGAGACCTTCTTAAAAAAATCAATGAGATTCCAGCAATAGAAAGTAGACTTATAAACTTTATAAATCAGATTAAATAATTAAATTGTGATATATTATTTAATTTTATGATTAATTACTTTTTATCACAATAATTCAAGTCTAAAGCAATTATTTTGATTGATAATATAATTTATCTCATCCACTACCTATGAAGGATTTCCCTGATCGATAAAATCAGCCACTATAAAGTTAGGCATTTTATTGCAATGTTTATAATATTGTAAAAATCTTTTTTTGACATGATGATAATGGTTATATTTGTGTCTATACTAATAATCTATTCTTAAGTGTAAAAAATAATATTTAAAGCATTTTCTGGATTTAAATGGATTTCTAAAAAAGGAGACAAAATCATTCCATTAGTCTTGTTTGTATAGCCTCTTTCCACTTCTCCAGATTTAACATCTTCTAAAGGATCAGTTCGCCAATCTACTTAAGCACTTACATAATATGATTTATTTATTTATTTATTTTTATTAATCATTACTCCATTTAATCCCCTTCGACATCTTTCAGTATACTCTCTATTTATTTTTCTAAGTCACTCTTTAAATCTATGTTTGCTTAACTCAAAATCACTTTTTCTATCTTTTCTACTAAGTTTATCTTATGGTATTAAGATAAATGTGATATTCCACATCTTTGATTAATATGCATTTTGCATTTTTTTATATTTAACAAAAATACTTATCTTATATTATTTGGTAAATTCATAATAATATGATTAATGTGTATAATGTATTAAATTATCAACAACTTCTTTTTTAGGCTCAATTGTAATCATTACATTCTTTTGATTTTCTCTACACCATCCTAATGTTGGTGGATTATTCTCTTAAAATGCTATAGCTCTTTAATCTGCTCTAAGTTCGACTAATAAATTATGCAATTTTTAAGCAACTTGGTTTTCATTCCACCCTAAGGTCCCATTTTTTTTAGAGTGCTCTGACAATTTGCTCTCCAATTTGACTATCATGACTTCATTAGGATACTTAAAAGTTAAATCAAATTATTCTTTAAGTCGATCCTTAGCTTTTTCTGGACTCTTAAATACTCTTTAAACAACACTTAGGTTACAATTATTTTCTCCATGTTCTTCATGTGCAATAACAATCTAATAAATACTAAATACAGTAACTTGACCTTATAGATTGTGTTCAATTTAGTAAATAATGAAGGTTTATAAAATTTTAAGAAACCAATTATAAAAATACTTCAGGGACATCTTTTTCTAAATGCCAATTTAAAGGGATTTTGAAATGTCTAGCACCATAAGTTTCAAACTACTCTGTTATAGTCACATTTTGTTGTGTATATGCCCATCCATAACACTTTGCCATTAGTGAATTGTGAGCACCAAGATAGACAATTTATTCTAATTTTAAATTAGCTTTTAGATGTCCATTTCCACCAGGCATTATTGATAGAATAATATATAATTGTATTTGTGTATTTCATTTTTTTTTTTTTTTGGAAACTGCAATAGGAGATCTACCTGTAGTTTAACTTTATGGTCTTAGGTTAGATGTACTTGATGAGGTTTATTTTTTCTTTTTCTTTTTTGAAGGTGGTGCAGTAGATTTTGGTGTTTGAGCAATTATTTAGAGTTATTCATCAAAATGCTTTTTGAGTTTCTCAATAGCATCATTTGACTGAATGGTGAGCTTTTCTTAGAATTGCTTTTGTTCTTATAGTAATCTATCTTCAACAGATTCTTAGAGTTCTTATTCCAACTATTCAATTGCAGATTATGTTAGTTATTTTTATTCTTGTAATTCAGATTCTAATAGTTTTTCTTTTTCTTTCATTTCTTCAATATCTAAGAGTAATTCGCTAATAATTTTTTTCTAATTTATTAATTCTAATCAATTACACTTTCTTGATTTTCCATTGTTAATGCTTTGATTACTTCTTATGATTCTAAGAGATTATTTTTATATTTGAGAGCTTTGATTCTATATTTAGATTATGTATTGACATCTTCTTCATCTGATGTTTACTAATAATCTAATAAGGCTTTTGCATGTTTTTCTAAATAAATTCCGTTATCCTTATAAGGTTTTTTTCTCATTAATAATTTTATTAAAAAATGAAGAATTACATACAAAAATTTATTTTAATTAATAATGATAAGTAATTCTCATTTAAGACATTATATTAAGAATGGAAAAAAAGAATGAAAAATATATATTTTTTTACTTAATTTTATCAAATGAATTCATTGTGTGTTTATTTTGATTTTTTATTTTTTATAACACAATATGCAACCAAAGCTATTATAAGCAAAACTCCAACACCAATTAGTATCCATACCCAAATAGGAATAGAATCTTTAGCTTTATCATCATCATCTGGAATTACTTTAGTTTTCACAATCCACAGATAATCTACAACTGAATCATTTACACTCATTCTATGTTCGAAATATAAATGAGTTTCATTCTTTACTTCTAAGATACCAATTCCATCACCAGCAGCCTAAAATTTAGTATAAAATTTTGATGGATCTAGTTTCAAATAAATAAATACAAATATCTTAAGGCATTATTTCATCATTACCAGCTGCTCCTTCTACAATATATATAGGTGCTTTTGGATTTGTATAAGTATTGTTTTCATATTTATCAAATTAAGCAATCTTATTATAAGCTAATGGTTCATCTCTTTCATAAGTGTGTTGATGTCCAGCCAAACATAAATCAACATGATATTTAATAAAAATATCTTCAAATAATTTCATCTTCTTATAATGATCTTCACAAAATCCATCATCTGGATTACTACAATAAAAGGGATAATGATTGTAAACAATTAACCAAGAAGTATTTTCATGTTATCTAATTCTCATTAATTCTTATTCCATTTAAAATAAAGTATAATTAAAATATGTTTGATCTTTATTCCCATAAGCAATTTTATAAGGATGGAATTACACATAATACGCATGTCCAACTCTAAAAGAGTAAAAGTCATTATATTTAATTAAATTATCATAATCTGATATTCTGGGAGTGGCAAATGATTTTCTAATATAAACAAATTCATCATTCTAACCTGAATCATGATTTCCAAGTGTCAACATAAATGGAAAATGCGAAGTAAATAAACTTATATTTCTAAGAAAATTATCTCCAACCATACAATTATCATCTTCTAAATCATATGCCATATCACCTAAATAAAGGATGCCATCATAAAATGTTGTTTATTTAATTTAATTTGTAAACCAATCAAAAGTTTATTTAGAAGTATTTAATTTCCAATTAGAATCCAAATCTCCCATTACAATAAATTTACTTGAGTAATTTAAAGACTTAGAAGGAACACTAAAGTAAAATGGACCTGCAACTATTGCCTCTTCCCAAAATATCACAAAAGTATATTACTTTCCTTCTATTAATCCATTAAATTAACCAAACTTTACATCATAAACATAAGTTTAATAATGAATCATATTTTTTGATTCTTTGTAAATATCAGTCATGTTGAGTAATTAATAATCATTTACTATGATATTATTGATACTTGTTGCAGTAATAATTTGAACCACATAATCTAAACAAATATTTTAAGAATTGAAAGTGAGTGTGATATAGTTATTAATATCATTAAGAGCTGAATAATAATGCCCCAAGGATAATCTTACTCCATAAGGGATACAATCACAATTAATTATTGTGAATAGTAATGATATAAAAAAAATCATATAATAATTAATAAACAAATTCAATGTTTGAAGATTAATTAGAAACTAATAAACATGTATAGGATACTTGTATATTATAATTATTACAATTCAAAGTAAATAAAAAGATAATATATATACATTATAATAATTAAGAATTATTTATATGTTATTTGTTTATGATTTGGAAAAATGTGATGCTCAATTTTTTATGTGCTTCATTTTTATTGTGACTTCAACTATTCAAAAGTTTAAACTGGTATTAGTATAAACTTTTAATTTCCAATTTGAAATTAGTTGTAACCCAATTTTACACTGTTTTTGCAATCATCGCATTTACATAATTCTGAACATTTCACACCTGCATTAAAACATTCACAATATTTTTTTTAACAATTACTTTTACGACAATTACATTTTATCTATACAGAAGTATTCTTCTCAACCATTTGTTCAAGTACTTTGTTTCTTTATTCAGGGTGTTTATCATCATTATGACAATTTTAACATGAACACTCGCTTCCACAATATTCACCAAAAGCAAAACAATCACAATACATTTTCAGACATTAACTTTTTTTACAAGTACATTATCTCTATTTCTATTGGAATGGTTTTTTAATTGTAGTTTCAGTTATAACTCTTTTTTGCTATCTTGTCGGAGTCTGGAACTAGTCATCGTTAAATATTGTGTCACAATGATTTGGTTTCATATATTAAATTTATTTATCAAAAATGTAACACACAGAATCCTAAATTTTATTAAACATTTTAGAATCCTCTAAATGTTTCTCAAATAGAATTCTCTATAGAACAATAAATAATATAACGATTTAACTCTATATAATAATAAATCAACCCTTGGATACAAAACTATTATTTTTAATATAAAATCTCCAAGGCTTATCTTTCCATTCTTCTGCATAATCAATATTGATTCGAGCTGATATACCAATCTCATATTATTTATTATTATCTATTAAATACATTCCACTTTTCTAATCACACAAATTTAATCCATTATGAGATTTATCAAGAAGTAAACAACCACCACATTTGCCTGGACCATTAGAAAGATCCTACACTTTTACAGACTTTGTTTTCCGTATCTCCTTTATAATATCAAAACTTAAAGGTTAAACTGCTCTAATTAACACAGCCTCTGGATCATCCTTGGTTGCTGCTGTAATATTTGGACAATAATTATTTCCATATATCGAATATACATATAAATGACCTCCATCTTACCAAAAGTATTTTGTTCTGTCTGTTTTTTTATTGTTATAAGCATGACAAGCTTTGTCCTCAGGAGCTTATAATTAAAACTTAATAAAATAATTTACCTTTATATGCTTCTGTCTCTACAATTATTGCTCTAACTTCTCCTTATGGTAATTGTCTAACAATTATCTTGCCAATCAATTTCTATGCTAATTCAACTACATCCACTTTGTAGAAATCTGCAGTCAAAATTGTTTCGACAACTTAGTATTCTTCAGCAGGATTGACTTCATTCTTTTTTATTTTCTTCGTAATAGGTTTTTCTGCTTATTCCAAATTGTCTTTCTGTTTAATTTCTTTTTATTTCATTTTAAATTTCGTACTATTTATTGACTTATTACACTTTTAATATAGGTGAATCTTTTATTATATGTTTTATTTTTCATTAGAATTTTTTGAATTAGTTAAATACACAGTATAAAGAGTTATTGTATTAAAGATAAATAAATTCATTAATGAAAATTCCAACTGAAATCCCACAACAATAAGATACTGTAGATTGTAATTCTTAAGGAAACTCCCATTCTATAGGTGAACATGATTCAGCTTCTTTAAAAGATGAATTAAATAAAAGTTTAGAATTCGGACGCAAAAAGAGGTAGTAACTTGTATTAGAGAATCCTGAATTTCAAATTAAATAGGAAATTGAAGATGAAAAACAAAACATTAAAGTTGAAACACTAATTAGAAGAGAAGTAGCTAATGCTATAAATATTAAAGATTTATGTAGTTTAACTCTCTATATTATTAGTAAAATTAAAGATTTCTTCAAAGGATACAAAAAACCCATTACATAGTTTATTTCGTTGGATTCTGTTAATTTTCTATAAGGAGAATCCTGATATGTATAATTGGTCAGAATTTAAAGTACAAATTGTTTAGATTTATAAGGAATAAATACTTGAAAAGAATCATGGTTAGGACCTATTAAATCGTTTTGGTTATCAAAATGTTGTACATATTACTTAATTGGAAGGTGAGAAGACTAAGTTCTTATTAAACTTGAAATAAAAAGTATTAGAAGAAAATGCTTAGCCTGAGGTAGCAAAGAATGCATTAATTAAAATATTTGATATTGTTGAGATAGTGTATAAAACACATGAACATGCAAAAGGTATTAATCATCTTGTTGATGAATTAATAAAGGTATAAATTATAATATTCATAATATATTAGTAAGAAGGGAATATCAACCATTATAAGGAAGAAATCAAAAAAGTAAATAATGAAATTTAAGAAGCCAAAACAAGTCTTAAAAGTTTAGAAAATAAATCGTAAAATGATGAAAAATTTTCTTAGAATGATGAAATCATAAAAGAATGATGTTATATAATTAAAATCGTTAAAATTTTTATGATAGACTATAAAATAAAGAACCTAGAGGAGAGGATTTAGATTCAAGAATAAAATGTAGAACGTAAGATCTTCAAATTAGAAGAGAGATTAAAGTAAATAAACTAGAAGTTCGATAGAATAGAATCATTGGGTGATAGATTAGAATCTCTTAACAATCTATTTGATTAGTTAAAATCTAATTTTGATACTAAGTTATAAGTATTTGATGACAAGATATCACATTTGACAGGAAAAATAGGGAAACTTAAAATTGATAATACTTAACAACTTTATCAAATAATTAAAAAGTCATTTGAGGAAGCCAATTAAGATCTTTCAAAGATCAAAGCATAAGGATATAAAAAATCAGACGCATAATTAAGACAATCAAACATCATGGATTTATAAAAGAATGATAGATTACGTTCAATAACTTAAGAAAAGAATTAAAATGAAGAAGATGTTTAAAAGAAACTAAAATCTTAGATGATGGATAAATTCTAATTCACTCTATAGACAAAATAATCAGATGATACTTAAATCCTGACTGAATCAAACAAAATTTCCAATAAGAAATTAGAAACATTAACGTTAGAGAGCAGCAGTATTCTTGATTAAACATAATCTCATGATCCCATAAACTCTAAACTTAAGCATACTAATAGTACAATATACATTAGAGAATAATTAAAAAACCTTAGGAAATGAATTAATTTATATAAAATTATAATAATAATAGTTATAAAAATATGTAAACTTTGATGGCTCATTAAATTTACATCATAGGTATTTCTTAATATTCTTCAGATTTCTGATTGCAGTAGAAATATGGATACTTTATAACTGACAAGTACTTAACAATATATATTTAATAAGATTATTTATGCCAACTGTGTTTAAGTTAAGAGATAGAAATAATTAATAACATGCAGTCAAATTGTTAGGAACTAATGATGCTATCCAAATCTGGATTCTCATAGTAGAAATTATTACAAAAAATATTTCAGGATTATCGTAGAATACATCCTTTAAATTGTAATGAGTAAATTATATTCAGAGAATAATATAAAACATAATTAAGAATATCCTTCTATTGAAATCAAAATTAAATTTCCTTATAATCCAACAAAAGCTGAGATAAGAGAACCAAATAGATCCAATCAAATAAAATAATTTGGATGATTTGTAGTACTTTATAATGAGGTACTCAAATGAATTACCAATATTAAAATGTATGGTAAAATTACATATAAGAATTATTATTAGACCAAAAAAGACAGTTATTTAATAGAAAATCAATCAATCAACTTTATTCTTAGTCCAACAATAATAAACTAGAAGTATCAGAATTTAGAGTAGTGATGATTAGAGATCATTTGTATATAACTGCAATCTTGAAAGAGATGATGTAAATAGATCGAAAATCAAAACAAGAGGGAATTCAAGAAAATGATGTTATAAAATAATTTTAAACAAATCAGCTACCTTAAATTAATGTAAAAGTCTCTTATATCTCCAAACAAATTATTTGAATATCTTCAAAAGAAAAGAGAAGAGTTGCAATAGGCCAGTCTGAAATCCCCAATTATATCAGCAAATAAGTATCTATCAAATAGTTCTATGGATTAGACACTCAGTTCCAAATAATAGGAATAGTAAACAATTAATAGATGCCAAGAAGTCCAGACCTAAAAGTAGTATCGATTGTAACAATCTAAGTACTGTTTTCACATAAAATACACATGTGCGTTAGAACAGCAAAATCATAGACTGCAAAGAGAATTCTAATTACTTATCTAGTTGTGCTATGAATCTACTAAAAAAAATTAAGTCTGAAAAGTTGGTTAGACCTAAAAACGATTTAATGTAATACAATAAGCCAGATGTCAAAAAATAATATGAGCTTTTATTAGATTTGGCAAAAAAACCTCAGATTCTTAAATTACTAAAAGGCCCTCGTTCTATAAGTAATCCTGAGATATTAATACCCTAATATTACATACAAAAGGCTTATGGATAATCAAAGGCTGGAATGTTGTATACAGGTTAAACAAAAATAAATCAAGATACCTACAAGTTAGTACAAAATTTTTGTGGATAAGATAATGATTGGTACTTTTAGGTGTCTGATGGCCATGGAACTTATGGTCATCAGGTTGCATAATTTATTTATGAAACATTGCCTTAATTTGTATAGGATGAGTTAAAATAACTATAAAATTAATATGAAAAGAATAGATCAATACATAAAATTTTAAAATAATGTTTTTAAAGGGCCAATTAAGAATTGTTAAAAAGTGGAATAGATATAACATATTCTGGTTCAACTACTATTGTTGTAATAACATTCAACAATGAATTACATTGTGCAAATATTGGAGATAGCAGAGCAATTATTGGAAGATATGATGACAAACTTTCTGTTGTTGAATTATCAAAAGATCATAAACCTGATTGCTTTTTAGAATAGGCAAGAATATTGAGTAAAGGTGGAAGAGTCTTACCTTATTGTGATGATGAAGGATAAGCAATTGGACCAGCAAGAGTTTGGATAATGGATGAAGATGTTCCTGGTTTAGCTATGTCAAGAAGTTTTGGAGATTATGTTGCTAGTTAAGTTGGTGTAATATGTGAACCTGAAATTCTTAAATATTCTTTATAAGAATCTGATAAATTTATCATTGTTGCATCTGATGGTATTTGGGAGTATTATTTATGTTTATTTAGATTTTTATAAAATGACTTTGTTGTTTAAATTGTATATGAATTTTATAAGAAAGGAGATTTGAATGGTGCATGTGTTTAATTACTATAAACTGCAAGAGAAGCTTGGTAAAGAGAAGATGAAGTCATAGATGATATTACTCTTATTATAGGTTTTTTTAAATGATGATTTTAGTAATTTGTATAATTTATACTCATCCAAACTAAATTTATGATCTGCCACCTGGAGGATTTCTAACTTTAACTGATGTTTTTGTATCCTATTGTTATTATTAAACTGGGGGAGGTTGATTGACTTGTTTTCTTCCTAAGGGTTTAACTACTTGCTATTAAGGAGTATAATCTCCCTTGAGGTTTTAAATATGGTATGTACAAATGAGATTGATGAATTTCCTCCAGGTGCTTAATGTAATCTAACTGATGGTTTATCTAATCCATATCCTTATATGTTATTCATTTTTCAAAATTTTTAACTGTTATTTATATTATTAATATTAAATTATGATTATATTTAGAATTTAACATGCTTTTTTCATCAATATCTTATTAAGTAATTTAGAGAATATTTAATTAATCCTATAAAACAGATAAATTTTAAATTTTAACATTTGGTTTTTCATTTCTTTTCAATTTATTTTTTATTAAATAACTACAATTAATTTTCTGTTTTTAAATTTGAGATTGAATAAAAAGCTATTGTTTATTGATATCAAAAGTTTTCTAAATACATTTTTATATCTTACCACTTTAATAATTGCTGAATACAGATATAATCTGCAAGTCTAATTAGAAGAGAACTTTTATATGTAACTAATATTTGCTTATGATCAACTTAAACAATAATGGGGAGATACATCTTTGAATGATTTGGATGTTAATACTAAGGGATAATAAGTTATATAAAGATATAAAAATTAGAAAAATTCACCAGTATTAAAATAGATAGAAATGGATCTCCTATTACGAATAAAGTATTGATTTAAATAGAATACTCATGTTATTTTCTAATTACAGCATAATCTATCAATAGAGAACTTATAAAAAAGAGGGAATTTTATAAGCAAAAAAATGATTATTAATAATTTATTATATAAATGCTTAAAGGCATCAAGAATCAAGGAAACAGTTGTTTTCTCAATTCTCTTTTGATTTGTTTATCTAAAAGCTTAATTGTTAGTTAGGTCGAAGATGATTAATTTCAATAGTTCCTATTAGCAACACTTTAATATTTAAATGAGTGTAATGATGCAAAAAATTTAGAATTGTTTTGGATTGAACTCAGAAAGCGATAACCTATGCTTTTCTCTTCAAATCCAGATAATTAATAACCATAAGATGCATTTGAAATTTTGTTATTTTTATTATCAGAGAGCAAACTTTTAGATTCTTGTTTAATCATTAATGAATCTCCATATTGTGAAATACCTGAACATAGGAATTGTATTTATATTCATTAAAGTTGGGCAAAAGACATTTTATACTACATTTGGGATTAAAATATTAATATCAATAATTTAGAGCTATTGGTTGATCTAAATGATAATTAATAAAGTATTCGAACTTTTAAAATGTTACCTGGTTCATCGGAATAATTTAATTGGAATGTAGAAGATTAGATGCAATTCGATCTATTCACTTATCATGTAGACACTTAAATTGAAGAATGTTTATACAAGATTGAGTAAGATAAATAAAATTATATTAGAGAATTGTATTATAATATATTGAGAATGATATAACATAAACAATTTAACGATCTCGATTTTTGTATTTAGATTAAGGAATAACTTAACATTAATTATATTATTAACTTAGACAATAATTAGAATAAACTCATATTACTTTTGATATTTATAGTGTAAATGGTTACATTAGTGATTAAAATGAATTTTGGGAACCAATATCCCCACTTTACTTGGTGTTTCGAACAAAAGATCTAGATGAGTTTTAATGGTGTAAATAATTGGATATTCCAAAATAAGTTTTAAATTATTAGAATATTTTTAAATCAGATAAACCTTTGTAGGTAGCAGATTAATTGACTAACACATTAATATTAATATTGTAAAGGAATGATATTATTAAAAACACAAATCCTTATTTTCTAAGATAGGAATTAAAAGCTAAAGTAATTTTAAATTAAAAATTATTTAATAGACTAGATTATATGATTTAATGGGTATCTGTTGTCATATAGGAGATCCTAGAGGAGGACACTATGTAAGTTACATTAAAAATATGAATATGTGGTAAATGTGGGATGATGAAAGAGTTGAGATGCGTAATATAGACTTTTAATGTATGTAGACAGCCTATATTCTATTTTATAAGTTGAGATGATGCGAGTACAAATTTTAAGAAAAATATTAAAACATTATATATAATTATAAAAATATAAAAAATATAAGACAGCTAGATATAACAGTGATAATACAATAATCAAAATTGATTATTGTATTAACCTTAAGATTAACATATGAATTTCAACTTAAGTGAAATATATTGAGAATTATTACTAAATCTTTTATGTATTGTATGAATTAAATATTAATCGATGTAGTGATGATTTAAACTTTTTATATAGTAAGGTAATTTAATTTTACAATTATAGAATTATATCTGCCATTGCTATTTTCACTAAATCACAATTAATTCAAAATACTCTAGTAAATAGTATACAAATGGAAGATCTATAAATGTGTATTTATATCAGATTACTATATTTTAGAATGAATTCATAATCTGAGCGACAGATGTACAAAAAATATAATCATTTCAAACAATACCTATAATTGTAAAAAATATAAATACCTTTATGTTATGAGAACAAATAATAATTTAAATTAAAGATGATTCTTACCTCAATTCTTCTAATGTGTGTAATTGATTCGGTCTTGGCCCAGAGAACCTATTGTCAATTGCCAGATCCAATTTTTAATGATGGCGTTAAAAATTCAACATGGGGTGATGCTGATCCTTCTGATTGGAATTACTTGAACACAAATGACTGGAAAAGTACTTTAATTACTTTAAGAATGTAGGCAAAGTTGTTACATGTGGTGCCAGCTTTTAATCTCCTATAAACATAGTAACGTCTGCAGCCACCAAAGAAACCACATTCCCTGCAATTAATTATATACTGAAGTCTTCTACGAAAAATTACTTCGAAGCTCAGCGTACATCTCTTAAAATATTTATCCAGGGGATTATACCAAAGAATTAGAAGGAGAGTACGATTTCATAACTGCATTTGATTTATCCAATTCACAATACAAATACTATGCTAGACAGTTCCATATTCATACACCATCTGAACATCAAGTAGATGGAAAAAACTTTGATTTAGAAGTTCATTTTGTGCATCAAGTACATTTTTCATTTTATCAGTCTGTTGAAGATGGTGAATAGA
The DNA here is from genome assembly GCA_000733385.1 of Paramecium biaurelia. Classification (NCBI taxonomy): domain Eukaryota; phylum Ciliophora; class Oligohymenophorea; order Peniculida; family Parameciidae; genus Paramecium; species Paramecium biaurelia. The sequence continues at coordinate 15,611 of JPFL01000645.1, forward strand.
GTTGTAATGACATTAGAAATAAACTGACCGTCTTTGGACTACTCTTCCAACAGTCCAACACTGCTACAGAATATGAAGTATTCAAGCCATGGTTTGATGACACTGTAAATAGAGTTACATCTTTTGATATGAAGTAATCACTCCTTATAAACTAAGTGACTTTTTCCAAAAGATGACTGACAAAACCTATTATCATTATACAGGCAGTCTCACTACTATGTATATTCTTTGAAACTAACAATAGACCTTGCTCTTAAACTGTAAATTGGTATGTTTTTACTTCCCCATTGCCTATCTCTAAATCATAATTCAAACAATTCCAAGATTTCCTTGATAATAATGATTATTTCCCTGATAAATCCAATAATCGTCCTGTCCAAAATCTTAATGGCCGTACCTTATATAAAGGAGTAATATTATTCATCTATTTCTAGACTGCTTCTTTCAATGGAGTGACATCCCTTCCTGTTATTGAAGCATCCTGGAGCTCAATCATCCAGATGACTTTATTATTATTAATCTAATTGACAATGATGATTTGACATGATAATCTATAGATCATCTATTATTTCAAATGTATAATTTAAATAAACCCTATTATCAATCAAAAAAAATAAAATTTCTAGATATTAATAATGTCGATAAAGGTTCAAAATCTTATTTTATTAGTATTAATTAATAATACTTTATTGATTATAAATCAATATCATTATATAAAATATATAAGTCTCTATGCATAAATAACTCAATTTCATACTGCTTTTATAAAACCAATCTTTCTTGGAGACTAATATATTCATAAATTTATATACTTCTTAAATGAAATGAGTGTAATATTCTCTTATGAATAGATCCCCTAAGATTGAAATTTTTTGATCAAATGGAGATATCAGTAAATAGCATTCGAAATATGAACATAAAAGATACTAATCAGGTGGAATTGTGAATACTTTGCCACACAAAGAAACTAATAAAATATTCATAAAAACAATACTTTCAAAGTTTGGATATTCATCCACATTTGTTTTATCACATTCAGTTATTCCTTCGTATTGTACACTATCATAACATTCAATTCCAAAATCTTTTAAATATTCAACTAATTTCTAATGATCCTTTTCATATAACACTATTAAAGATGTTCCTGAATCTATGACAAAAAGTGATGTAAATAAAATATCACTTTTTTCATGTAAGGCGTTGTGAACAGGTTAAGTTGATTCTAACGATCTCCTTGTTTTACCATCCTTAGATACAAATGATACGTAATCTCCATGTATACCCCAATACCTATTGTTTATCACATCACAGTAATGCCATTAATCTTGGTGATCTCCTAGATTATCCAATTTGCCACCTAAAATTAATTTAGATTAATCATCTTCCTTAATATTTTCATCTGTCAAGTAAATTGAAAATTCCTAATATACAATTTTAAATAACCTTTTTTTCTATTTAGCTTTGAGTAAAAAGATTATCAATAAGTGTTGAGTATCCATCACTTAAAGTGTCAAAGCCAAGTCCTACTAAACCATCTCCTTCAAATTATTCTAATTCTGTTAATTCTTCTAAAATTAACATAGTTTAATTTTGAATTAGAAAAGATGCAATTTTTACATTTTCAACAATTAATTAGGCTTTAGCCTTACCAGTGCCATATTATAATTTAATTTCCTATTCTAGATAACTGCAGCTGTCTGAAGCTTCGCAATCAAAAAAGTGTTCTACTCCAGCATTTTTGCAAGTATAACATTCACATGAAGCTACCCACCTAAATTAAATTATAAAGATTTTACGAATATGAAGAGCCAGTATCAAATAAAACTTCAAAATGTTATTCTGGCTAACCTAACTCTATTTTACCAAAATATTAAGCATTGTATGAATTCCTAATTGAATGGATATTTTATATGATTTACCTTAAGGGAATATAAGCAATCTAATATGCATATTATAGTCTGTCTAGATGATCTAAAAGCAAATTTTAATTTTTTATTTTTTCTTTGTCTTCAAGACTCAACTCAAAAGATATTTTGGTATTAGAATCTAGAGTTGATTTAATGGCGTCATACACTCTTTAGCCTTTTTAGACCAATGGTATATGTATTAAGTTTGATTTTCTTGATCTAATTTTTCTTGAGAAGACAAAGGAGATAAGAATTGCAAATAGTATTACTTTTATATGCATATCAATTATAATAATAAAAATTCGAAAATTTTAATAGTGATTATTCTGATGAATATTTGGAAAAAGGATAATAAAAGGATGAGTTTGTTTCATGATTTGCTCATGTGTTAATAAAAGAATTCAATATATTTGTTGATTTTTTTTAAGTTTTTATACTTTATTATGAAAATACTTTATTCACAATTCAAAAGTATTGGTGAGCTCAATCAAATAGTTCAACTTCTTTAATGAAGGCTTCAGAATCAAAAGATGAGATAAGATTTTCAAGTTCCTTAAATTTTTTATCTTTTGTCATTGGATTATGAGGCCTTTCATAAAATAAGGATTCAAATGTTTAAAGTCTATTAGTGTTAGTGATTATTATATACAAAACTTTCTAAGGACTTTAAGAATGAACTTATAAAAATGACTCCTTTGAAGTGCTATCCCAAAGAATGTTAGATTTTGAACCTTATTTACTAGAACGAGATGCACTATATTAGAGTCTTAATGGTATTGGTGTATATATGATGGAAGAGTTGTGGGATTAAGGTGTTTTCTAATTAGACATATTATATTTAATTTTAATGAATAGGAATGAGATTAATATTAGATACCTTCTAATATATTTATTAACCTACAATATGAATCTAACTGATGCTTTTACAATCATAAAAATCTTGTCTTTAACTTCTAAATTCTATCTATCAAAATATTTTATTAAGATTATTTAAAATATTTTATATATAGATTTAATTGGAGATATATTTAAAACTTTGATTTACATCAAAAATCTATTTAATTTTACTTAAATGATCTACATTAAATATCTAAATGTCATTTGTAAATAATATGTATATGATTTCAAAATTTTGGAACTTTAGTTTGAATGAAAATATATATTAAAAAGGACATGAATTCCATTTTCTAAGTCCTAAGAACTAAATTGCTATAAGGATTGCTGCAACTTCTAAACTTGTTAATAAAAAATAATATTAAAAATAAAATCAATTTATTCTCATCTGGTAAACAAAGTTGTCAGAATTGATTTTTAAATTAATAAATGGGAGCTTGTCAACATTTGTGCAGATAATAACATATTATAGAATAAGAAATTACAATTCAATAAAAACATTAACAAAGAAAAGATTCTGATAAGGATTCAAAAACTGATCATATTTGCTCTTAAAAAGGTGTATTAGATGAACTTATCGGAGAAGAATTCCAATCACCTAAAGAAATTTAGTAATTTAGCAAAAGAATTAAAAATCTTGAAATATAAGGTGATCGAAAAAACAGATTTATGCATGATGTTGAAGAAGAGATAAAATACATTATTTAGAAAAAGTATTTTATCAATCTTAGTCTAGTTTTTAAGAAGAATAAGACAATTTGAAACGTATTCAATAAATTTATGAACAAGAACTTGAACTTTAAAGAAAAGAATAAATTAACAAATAAAAAGAATAATTGGAAAACTAATTTTCATTTTAAAATTCCATTAATTAATCAAATGACCACTAAAATATAAATCCCTTCTAACCTAAATCAACATCCTAATTTGCTCCTAAAAGAAACGATAATGATACAGTTTCTCAAAAATCTTAAATCTCTAAAACCCCAACTCCTCCTTATAAAGATAAATCTATTTCATCATAATCTGACATTATGAGAAAAAGTACTTTAAAGAAAATCATTTAGGCAAGAGAAGAATTAGCTAGTAATAATGCAAGTATAGGTTCTTCCAAAAAAAAATTGATGCTTGATGCATATGAAAAACTGTTTAGCGAATTCTTTTCAGCAGAAGAAAAAGGATCTAGTAGTTATAGTAAAACTCATAAGAGTCATAAAAGTATTTTAAAAAATAGATCTTTAACATATCGTAGTTTCTCAGGTAGTAAATCAATTAAATCTACTAATACTGTTATAAAAAATTCAAAAAAAGTGAGATTTTCTAAAAATACTAATTTCAGTTATGAAAGAAAAGGAATTAAATAGATAAAAAACAGCTTTTGGGATTGGTGAAATATTTGAAAAGACTTTGATTATTGCTTGCTTATAAATATATTCTATACATTTACTATTAAAATCTGAAAAAGAATTAATAATAATCTCTTTTATATATTGGTAAAGGATAATAAAAAATTTAATGAATTTTTTAATGAATGGTGATGATAATTAGACTCATAAAACAAAATAATAATGAAAATAGAATAGATAGAATTTTAAGAGTGATGAATGTTTAAGAATTTTGTAAATTTCATTGGATGTCTTGGGTTTTACTTATTTATATTTGTAATACTTGAATTTCAAATAATCAATATTTTTTTATGTTATAATTTTATTGAATAATATATTAATAATTAATGCATTAAATTGAATCAAACAATTTCACTTTGAATTTTGAATGTCTGCAAAAGGTTTTGAGTTATATACCTATCAATTAAAGATTATAAATGAGAGAATTAAATACTTTTTTTAATTAGGCTGTTTGCTCAACTTCAATCCCTTTACTTATGAATTAAATTTAGGATGATAATTTTAAGTCAAAAGAAGTGAATACTCTATTATCTAAGTTCACAAAACCATAGGAAATTATATTTCCAAGCATAAATGCAAGAGAATTATAAGAACTCGTAGTTCCAAAGGATCTATCAGAATTAATAAAATTTGATTCCTATTTCATAACTGATATCCCATTAGAATACATTGAAAAAATAGTGTCTGAATCTCCTAAATTGAAATCATTTGGTTATAAAAATAAAAATACTGATGATTTGAACAATATTGCAAAGTCATTATAAAAATTAACAATTTAGGAATTCAAGTTTGGGGAATGGAATCAATAAGTTAAAGATATAATAATTCAATAAGCAGATCATTTATAAAGTATTACAATTGAAAAAGGAAATGATGAAATACTTAAAGACTTGATATCTTTATATAATAGAATGAAATAAGGTGCTAGTAATAAAGATGATGAGTTAAAATTGGAGTAGTCTGAGGTTTCAAAAAAGTTAAATCTGAAAGAGATAAAATTTACTTATTTTGAAAGTTCATCAAATTAGTAAGAGAGTCTTTAAATTTTTGATGAATTGTTAAATTAATATCATTTGAAGGTTTTCCATTTTGGTATAATAGAAGGAGAATTTCAAGAATAATGTATATTGTTAAAAGAAAACTTTTTTTAATATCTTAAAGGTATTTTATTTTTTGTTAAGTAAATAGAAATTCAGGAATTATAATTTGGGTTTAAGGATTAAAATTTACTTATGAAAGTCAATCTGAAGAAAATTGAAAGTTTAAAACTATCTGGATTTAATTTTAAGAAAGATAATTTCTAATGGTTAATGAAATAAGCAAAATTGTTTAATAGGATTGATCTTAGAGAGTGCAGGTTTAATTTTGCATTTACGGATAGTCTTGAAAAGGTGGAATAAAATGAGAATGTTGTTGATGTTTATGTAAATAATATGATTATACATTTTTAGGTTAATACATAAATTAATGATTAATGCTCTTGTCAATTAGCTTAATTTTAATACAATAATATTTGGATTAACTTTATATTTCCATTTTTGTATGATTTAGATGAAGAGTTTGAATTTTAGAAACAAAATAAATGATGAATTATTATATGTTATTATTTTATATTAGAAAAATAAGGATGAATTAATGGAGCTAGATAGCTATCTAATTTAAATAAAATATTAAATTATTTGATAAAATAGATGAATCTGAGTTATGCAAAGAATCAAGTTTTGAGATCAATTATCTAATGAGAAATATAAAATAAAAAAAATAAAGACCAATCGAACCAGAATAACCAGATCCAGATGAATGTTGTGGTTCAGGTTGTTAACGATGTGTTTTAGATGTTTATTATGAGAAATTAGAATAATATGAGAAAGATTTAATGGAATGGTTGGCAGAATAAGATGAAGATGTAGATGATGGAAAAAATGAAAAAAGTTGAATTATTGTAGTTCTCATTAATGATGATAATATGTGTTATAAAAACTTATGATTGAGTTTATATCATAAAAATTTCTTGTATTTTATTAAAATAACATACAAAAATTAAATGTGAAAAAATTTAGAGGAAATCCATTCAGTTTCAACTTAAGAATACATTCAATTAATTTAAGCTGTTTGGAACAAAGATCTATTCTATAATAAGTGTAATTTAAAGATATCAACATAAAACATTGAGAACTTTTATTTTGGTGATAGGGAATCAAATGTGTGAATATAATATACTAATATAAAATACATAAATAAACTTGTAAATATAGATGGAATTAGAATACATGTAATGGATGCTGAAAATGAAACTCAATCTATCTTTGATTATTGCTGTCATCAAAAGAAACATATCGATTATGCCTAAAAGATTGAAGTAAATAAAAATAATAAATTGCATAACATTTTTGAATGAGTAATATAAATTCAACTAAACTCACTGATGTTATTAATAGTAAAATTTATAAATTTATATTTAGTGATTTATGTTTAGAGAATATTAACAAGAATTGATTGAAAAGATATCAAAATAAATAATAAAACCTTATGACAAAGTTAAGAATTCTTTGAATATAACTCAAGTATTTTGAATTATAAAATAATCTATAGTTTTAACACACATAGTGCCACCATTATTATATAAAATAAAATTAGAGTTATCTTGAATGTGCTTATTAGAATGTAATATATTCTATTTTATTTTATTTTATTTTATTTTAATTTTATGATGTAAAACGGATTTATTTTCATTTATTATTATATGAAATTATTATTGTTTGTGTTATTCGTATACACTTATGCTACAAGTGCACAATACAGATAAGCAATGGAAGATGTATACATTAAATTATTATTTAGCTTAATGATGATAACTTTGGTTAAACCCTTCTTGAAACCATTCAAATGCATATTTAATCGGATGAACCTGTAGGTAATTTAGT
>JPFL01000647.1:0-22690 GCA_000733385.1 Paramecium biaurelia
TATAATAAATTTCTAAAATTTTATATTTAGAGACTGCAGTTTTATGATGTTTTTCATTGCAATATAAAGTAGAGTACATTTGATACCAATGACTACATAAATCTAATGCCAATGCCCACAAAAACAGAAATCCAAAAGTTGGATATAATTTATAAAGTACTGCCAATAAACAAGCATTTGAGAATCTATCAGTGACCTAAAAGATATTAATCATATTTAATACCATATCTAAGACACTTCCGAAAACACTGCATTAATTAAATTTTCTAGCAGCCATTCCATCAAAAAGATCTCCCAATTAACTCACAGAATAAGCAACAGCTGATACAATAGGATTAAAGCTTCCTGTGACACAAAAGACAAGAGCACATATAATTCTTGCATATCCAATTAGATTTGGAATATAAAAGTATACAGACATGTATAATAAATTAATTTATCATTTTATAAACACTAAAACTCTCATTAAATCATCAGCATCAAATCCACAACTATCAAATGTTCTTAATTTATTATTTCCATTTCTTCCTTAAACCAATATCAATTTTTAATCAACTGAATAAAATTCCTCAAAACTCATATCCTTTACTAATTCTGTTCCAACTTTACCAACAACATAAATTTTATCACATTTAAATGATTTAGTTGGTTCATTTGGTAATAATTCATATTCCTCAATTTCTGTCAATAGATTCTTTGTTACCTTTATAGAAGGTATTCTTAAATCTGCCATTGCTTCATTAATAGATATACAAATAGCTTCTAAGTATGCAATATCTATTTAACATAATAGAAACACTTCAACAACTAATATCCATCCTTTTTGACCAACTTTTAATTCACTCATATCAGTTTTATAGAGAGATTATAATAACTCTTAAAGATATTAGGCTTTCTATTTTTCATCAGTTGTTCTCTTCATTGAACTAACATTTATTTTAATTTAAGATTAATCACCCAACTCTAATTTGATTCCAGTATAGATTGTGATTTCTCCTTCATATCTGCATGAACCACTTGTACATATAAGGTGAGATCTCAATAATTTAAGTTCTCTCACTTCATTATTTTTCCGTCCATCACTTCTTATATTCACTGCAATTCCTCCTTTTATGAATTCTATTTATCCTGTGCTTAACATTAATTGTTTTCACTAATTAATTTAATTCTTTATAAACTTAATTCTAATTTTCAATATTTAATAAATTAATATGAATATATAAAATGACTGAAATATATAGATTTTATTTGAAAATAATTTACAACATTATGAAATTACTTACTATGTAATCAATACATATTTTTATTTCATTTATAATAATAACTAAAATTTATTAATATTTTTGAATGAAAATGAAATAAAACAAATGGTTGAGAAATATAGAATTTCTATACATATAGACCAAATAAGAAATATTATTTGGAAAATTCAGAAGAATTATTTGTAAGGGCTTAATTAAAAGAATAATAAAATTTTCTTAAATTTTTCAATCATTATTAAGATCTTCCTAGAGCATCAGTAAATAATTTAGGAGCTAGAAGATAATGGATTTGCTTTAGGTTATTTTTTATTAAAAACAATACCTACCTGCTTGATAGATTATAGGAAGAATATTAGCAAATGAAAAATATGGGATTTATAATGCTAATCAAAGAATTTGAGAAATGAGAATGTACTCATATTTTGGTTCTTTTTTGATAGGATTAATTTATATTCTTACAATTCCTATTTTTACTCCTCCAAAATTCTGGCATATTCTAAACTTAGTTTTTATGAAAAAAAAAGTTTAGAGAGATCTAGATTTTAATTTATATTGAACATATTGATACTATTATTAATAATGATTAAGAACCAAATTTAGATGATTTCAAAAGAATTTAAAGAAATGTTTAGAAAAAATCACTTATGAATGTAAATGTGTGAAAGTTATAATATAATTAATTAAATGAATCCTGAACCGATTACATATTCTTCTTTAATAGTCTTAAATATGAGTGCATTTCCTAATTTATCACTCTATACTAATGGATTCAGCTCATAAAATTTTAATTTGAGATCATTTCATTAATTAAAAGGAGACTTAGATCAAGATTATTAAAATTGTGTTTTTCGAATATTTCCTGTTTTAAATTATAGAGCACATCATGATTTAATAGAATAATTCAGAGATTCTAGCTTTAATAAATTTGAAGGATTGGAATAAAAAGAAAGAAAACAAAAAATTTAAACTACATTGTTGAATTTAGAAAATGAATTGTCTTCAAATATATCTCTGAATAATAAATTAGCAGGAACTCCATTAGTATTTAGCTCTTCAATTTTTCATTTGGTTCATGTTTCCTCTTTGAAATTTCTTGCTTTAGATGATTTTAATTTAGAGGCTATTCAATTTAAGTTAATTGATTTTCCAAATGATAATACTTTATTGAAGTTTAATCCTTGTTTAAATTTTTAGAAGTTGAGAACTAATGTTGTTTATAGTGGTGATGTAGTTTGTATATCAGCAAATAAATAAGTTTGTAATAGAACTGCAAATTTGTTTAGTGATTATTGGGGATTAAACTATTATGAATTAAATGATGAACCATAGAAATATGAAGATGAAGTATGTAGAGCAAAAGTGATAGCCTCTGTTGAAGACTCAACTTAATGGAGAATTATGATATTTTAGAATTAAAAAGAGAATTAAGAAGCATTATTTGTTGGTGATGTGGCCATATTCAATTTGCCTGAGTTGAATGTAACAATTTTATAAATCGATAGTTATATTTTAATGCAAAGAAAACATAAGATATATAAGAAAAAGTAAAGGAAATTCTTGATCGTAATTCCGGGGATGATATAAGTAATATGATTCAAGATAAAATTGTATTAACAAAATAATAAACATTATTTCCAATTCCTTAAGGTGCTATTTCAAGATAAGTAAGCGAAGAAGTAGGTAAAAATGAATTAAGAAATAATAAATCAGATTCTCAAAATAATAGTAATATGTATGAAAAATAAAAATCTATGTAATCTCGATCATCTTAAGTTATTTAACCTTCAAAAAATGTAAAAGAAATAGACTAAGCATTGTATTCAGAACTTAAAATACTTTTTAGTGATTTTAGTGGAAGTAAATCAGATAAAATTAGAATACCTTTTAGTGCATATTGGAGAATAGAATCTGATAATTTTGGTGGAGGAGAAGTCAAATGGGAGAAATGTTATAGAATAAGACATTTCTAAACAGGTTAATATTTGGATATTAATATTATGCGATAAGTTAGACTTACAGACTAAGTACCAAAAAGTACTTTATTTTAATTTGTTCCGATTAAATAGAATTCTAAATTTGTCAGTAAAGATTCCTACTTTCTAATTAAGCATTTCTAAACAGGAAGTTATCTTGGTATTAGAAATGATCCTGAATTTCATATAAAAGATGTTAGTACTACTACAGATATAAATTTGATTAATTGTATGAAATTTAGAAAAGCTGATTATGAGGATGTATGGGAAAAACGATTCTTAGTATTTTTGGTACCTATGTTAAAAGAAGCTATTTCATTTTTTGAAAGAGTTTAACCCCTTGCAAGTATAGTATATATGAAAAAGAGTGAAGTATAAGAAAGAATAGAATTCTACTACCTATTTGATAAGCTTAATTCTTTATTAGATATATTGAATCAATTTATGTACAATAAATTAGTCAGCAATATTCAAACTACTTAAGATTTTTCATTTGTTTCTCAAAATAGACAAGATGTCATAAGAGAAGAAAATATCTTACCTTTATTAATCTGGTTAATTTGTAAGACTTTTCCAACTCCAGATGAAAAGATTGAAGGATCTGAATAGAATCTCATTAGTGATTTATGTGGAGAAGCATCTTTTATTCTTAGAGTTTAAACTATGCTTCATTAAAATATAGATAAAACTAATGATGTTGAATATGAAAGGAAAGTGTAAAAAATGAAAGAACATTTGGAAGAAAATCACAGAAAAAGAAAAAGACTTCTATAGTTGAAATTATTTGAAACTATTAGAATAGCATGTCATAACAATTTATAGAATTAAGAAATAATAATGAAATTCTTTAAATATTTTGAAAAAAACATAACTATAGATTATGTATGTAATACTATTATTTAATGTATTACAAAAAACTATTCTATTTTAAGTTCATTGAATAAATAAGAATTACCATATGATATGAAATAAACTTAAAATATGAGTTTAGAATAGAAAAATTAAAAGAGTTAAAGCACAATATTATCAAGATTATTAGATAGTCTATAAAAGAGTGATTAATTATAGCCTGATTTACTTAGATTTATATCTGAAACATGTGAAGCAAATGGCGAACCTGTATTTTCAAATTAAGAATTTCTATTAAATCAAATTCAATCATTACATTAAAAAGTAAAGAATGATTAAGGAGAAGAAAAAGTATTAATGAATCTTGAACCAATAAAAGATTAAGATGGAGATTATGTAGAATTTTATTTAACCTATAGAACATCAAATAAAACATATGTGACTAAAATGTTAAATGAATTTCTAATAGAGTATAGATAATAACGAGAGTTCGATCAAATTTATGTGTTACAATACAATTATCTAATTGAATAATTGGCATTCTATTCTAACATTTGTTTTCATCGAAATACAGCAGCCAGATAATTAATTTCAAAAACATTCACCTATTCCTTTTTGCTATCATATGCTGAATAAAATAATTAATCTTCTGGTGATTCATATTATGTAGATGAATAAGTGAGAGCTTACTTCTTTAGAATGATTAGAACTTTGTACATTGACAGAGAACCTTATACTACTACACCTAAACCTGAGTTAGTCAGAATTTTAGAAAATAAAATTACTTCTAAATAATTATTTTTATTTGATGAAGCATCTAGTAAGAAATAATTAAAAGGTGAGTTTGATATTTAAAAGTTAAAATTAAAGATGCTTAAATATTTAACCTATTAATCAGAAAAATTAGATAAAAACTTAGATGAAAATTTAGTTTACAATATGGAGACTTTGGAAATTATTAAAATTTTAGAACTTATGTTGAAATTTGAATTGTTTTGGAAAAAAGATAATGAAGAACCAGTTTAAAAGAAATCTACTCATAAGAGAGGAACTTCAGTATTTAATAAAGTTTCAGAAACTGGAGGTGGGTTGAGAGAAATTTATTAATTAATTACAGCTCTATCTAAAATACTTGAATATGATCATTAATATTTTAAATGTCTAGATAATGCAAAAATTAAAAGGAATTTTCAAGTTGATAAAGATAAGGACCAAGGATTTATGAAATTTAATATAGCAGGTATTAGTCAAGTGTTTGAAAAGGAAGATAAAGAAAAAGAGGAATAATAAAACTAAAATTAAAACTTTAGATAGGTTAAATAATAAGACACTGAAGTCATAAATGATTCTCTATTCAAAAAAATGAAAAATTTAAGAAAGGTTCTTCATAGATATAATAACAAAACTTTCACTTTGAGAGAAAACAAAGAGGAAGACTTTTAAGTCTTAATAAAAATATAAATCTGTTAAATTTTTTCATATTTAATGGATGTTTCATAAGATAATTGGATTGATATTGCAATAGAATTTTATAAATCTCATATACAAAATAAATAAATGAATGAAGAAGTAAATGAAGAAGAATTAATTAAATTGTTTCCTTAAGAAATTTTAATGTCAGGAGAATAATGGGTAGATAAACCTGAATTAGAGAGAAAACCTATCCGACAAACTGGTCCTACTTTAAAAAGTTTTGATGAAGTTCTCAAAAGACCTTTTATTGAAGTGTTATTAATTTCTTTATATTTTGCAAGAAATCCATAATTAGAAAATTAAATAGTTGAATTAATATAAAGATTTGCAAGATAAAAAAAAGAATTTTTATAACATTTTGATAACATCTAAATATTAGATACTAATGAATCATAATAATTGTTTAAGGTTTGGGTAAAAATGATAGCATCATTGAAAAATAATGTACAAAGAAGTCAAACATGGATTACAGAGAAGAATAGAATAATGGAATAGACTCTGTAATGTTTATGGAAAATTGATAGCATATTTTAGTAGACTGAAAGTGTTTCATTAAAATTAAAACAATAAATTTTTGAACATATAGGTGGATATGAAGTCTTATTAGAATTAATATATAAATCTTTAGTAGTTATAGATTAAAAATCTTTTCATCCTGATTTAATAGCTTTATTAAAGCATACTATGAATATTATGGGATTGTTTGCAAAAGATAATGAGCGAAATGTATTAACAGTTTATAGAAAGGTTGTTAAAAAGGTTATAGAGAATACAAATTAAAATATTGGATAAATAAGTTTATTGTGTTCTTTATTTGAAAAAAAACCAATTTTGTATGGTCAACTTGGATAATAGGAATATGATTATTTTATTATTTTGATTAAACAACATGGAAGATACCCTGAGTTTTTGTAATTTTATTTTGAAATTTTAGAAGTGACAGAAATACATTCAAAGAAATCTGTAGATATGTTTGAAATAGTCATTGAAAAACTAACTGAACCAATAATATCAAATGAATCAGGTTTCATTCATCCATTATACCCTTTTTAAGATAATAACAGGGTATCAAGTTTCTTTGATTATTTGCCTAATAAGACTAAATATAATTATCTATTCATTAATATATTGTCTAAGTGTTTATCAAAGAAAATTAAAGCTTCATTAATAAATTAAGCAATAGAGTTTTTAAAATTGTAAGATGTCTTGGATAATACATTGAAAGTATCCTATAGAATATTGGAATCCATTAAATAAAAAGAGAAACCTAATTTAGATGATACTCAACTATAAAGTGATTATTGGAATATTCTTAAATTTATGATTTTTCATAAACCTGAAACTTTAGATGATTTAATGATCAGATCTAATTCTGACATTTTAAATAAGATTTTAGAATTTGAACACTAAGCCATTATATAAAAAGATTAATTTGTACCATAAAATTTGAATTATTTATTTGATTCCTTATTACCAGTAGTAAATAGATATAATGAACTCCTTTAAAATGCTTTGATGTCATCAGAAAAAGATTAGATTCAAATAAGTCAATTTGTTAATTTTTTTTTAAGCAATCTTGACAGAATGTTTTTCTTAGCACCATCAGAATTGACTAATAACAAATAAAGATTATAGACAATTTCAGATTTAGGATAAAGTTTTAATATTTAAGTACCTATTAAATTTATTTAATCTGATGTCAACAATAATATTTAAGAAGAAAAGACTTCTGATTTATAAACTTAAACTTAATTTTAATAAGATAATTCATAAATCAGCCAATTTAGAAGGTAATATTTTGGATAAGAATTTGTTAAGGATTTAGTAAAAAAGGAATCCTTAAAATTATCAAATTCTATCTGGACAATCTAAAAGATGTTTAAAGATGATAAAAGAAGAGAAGTTAAAGATCTTTTATTGACAAACTCTGATATTATAGTTAAGATTCTGACTTACTTAGAATTTTGGAGGACCAATGGAGCTAGTCGAGAAAATATTATATTTATTTTGAAGGTGTTATCTGCCATCTTAAAAGATACTGAAAATGAATTATTTGAAAGATAAGTTTTATTTAATAGAATGAATGTAACTTAAATTCTAATAGTTTTATTATGTGAATCAGAACTTGAACCTGTTTATATGGGTACATTAATGTCATTTATGATTTTACTCTTAAAAAATGGAAATTAAAATGTTTAAAGGACAGCATATGAATATTTTTTATCGAATTCTTAATGTGAAAAATTCTTCAAGCAATTTAAGGATGTTTTTGATATGCAAATATTATCAATGAGTAGAGCACATAAACTAAATTATTAAGAGAATAAATTAGTATGTAAGGCACTATAACTAATATAGTTGTTTTGTGAAGGTCATAATTAGGATTTATAAAATTATATGAGATCATAATCTAATTAAAAAAATTCATATGATTTGGTTTCATAAATTATATTATTACTTTATACATTTTAAATATCTAAAGCTAATTATGATAGTGTTTTGTAATGTTTTGAAACTTTAACAGAATTGATATAAGGACCTTGCAAATAGAATTAATAAACTCTATTAAAAAGCAATTTATTAGAGTATGTAGTTTTAATAATATCAGAGGATGAGAAAATCTTTGAATAATCTAATGAGTATTTTAAATATGATGGAGAAAAATAATATCGTATATCAATTCATCCTGGTTAATTGGCAAGATTGAAGTTTAAATGTTTAAATTGTTTGGTTTCTTTATTGGAATGTTGTGAACCATAGAATTCAGATATTGCCAGATTAGTAAGAGTGATACCCTTAAATGTATTGACAAATAATTTAACTAGAGTTTATAAATTATTTAAGAACTTTGGAGGAACTTATAATGAAGAATTATTTTCAAGGGCTGAAATGAAAATTACAAATGAGTAGCCAGCAGAATATTATGAGTTTATTATTGAAAATGGCTTCTTTATTTTATTGTTAATGTAACAATTTTTAGGTAATTAAAAAGCAAAATAATTATTATATGAAGATACTGAAATGAATGATGTATTAAATGAATTTTCTGAAAAAAGTAAAGTTGAAGAAAATGCAATAGCTAATATATTTTCAGGTTTAGAAAATATAGCCAAATTGGGAGGTAATTTTATAGGATAGATTGCTTTAACTTAAAAATCTGAAGAAGAATAAAAATAAGATAAAGTAATCTAAGAAAAATTACTTTAAGAAAAAATTGAATAAAAAAGATTAACTAAAGATGCTATAAGATTTTTTAGATAGAATACATGTTCTATTGATATGATTAGAGATCAAAAATTATATACTATTTATTTTCCAAAATTACCTATTTGTAATTTACCAAAAAGTGCTAGATTAGAATTTCATGATTTAGTCAATAGAACAAGCAGCAAAACTAAATTAACATATTTAATGGAGAGAGCCAATTTTCTAATAAAAGTAATGGTGTATGAAGAAAAATTAAATTAAATCTTTACATAAAATCCCTTTTTTGCATTTTTTGCTTCCTAAGGAAAGTTATGGGAGAACTTGGCTTTTGTGACTACTTTAGTTATAAATTTCATTGTTCTATTGAGTTATTCATAAGACTTTTATAATATGGGGGATTAAGGAGTTTCAGGAGATTTAATTTATGAAAGACTTTAGGATCCAAGAATATTAGGAATAAAATAATCAACATGGACTCCTCTTATGATTTAAGGATTAGGAATAACTATGCTTTTTTTTAGTTCATTAATTGTATTCTTTTTTTTGGTTAAAAGAGCTCCTCTAAAAGTGGATCACATTTGGGAGGATTATCAAAAGTAAAAGAAATTAATCAATACAATATTTGATGTAAGTATCAGAAGTATAAAAAGTTTTTTTATTTTATTGTAAGATACTGATATTTTATATTATTGTATCTACATCATTGCAGGAATAGTAGGTTTAACAGTTCATCCTTTTTTCTTTGCTTTTCATTTAATGGATTTTTTAAAACTAGAATAATTAAAGACTGTTTTAGATGCAATATGGGGTCCTAGAGAAGAAATTGGATTAGCCTTACTTCTATTAGCAGTTATAGAATATTATGTTGGGATTTTAGGATTTGTAATATTCTTTAATGATTATCCAATTGTAGATGGTTTAGGTTGTCAAATATTGGAAGATAATGACAATATAACTTGTGAAAGAGGATGTAGTACAATGTGGTAATGTATTTTTATGAGTTTCGATTTAACTTTTAAATTTACAGGAGCTTTGGGTTCAGGAATTAAAGATTATGATACAATTACTACTATAACACAAAATTTTGATATGATAAATAATCCATGGGCAAGAGTTGTGTAAGCATAGAATAATTATGATGGAGTAGATCATTCATTTACATCTAATTATGTTAGTCGTTTTATATTTGATAATGCTGTAAATATAGTATTAGTGATGATTATGTTAAATATGATTCAGGGTATTATAGTAGATACATTTGGTTCTTTAAGAGAAAAGCTTTAAGAAAGAATTAAAGATTAAACAATGAAATGTTTTATTTGTGGTATAACAAGAGAGAAGTTTGAAAAGAATGATGAAGGAGGAGGTGTAGGATTTTAAGAGCATATTGAATAAGAACATTATATGTGGAATTATATTTATTATTATGCTTATCTAAAACATAAAGATGAAAATGATTATAATGGAAATGAATCTTATATTAAAGAGAAAATTGATATGAAAGATATAAGTTGGATGCCTATCAAACGGTAATATAAATATTCTAAAATATTAGAGCAAGATTCGCTGAAGAAGATATGGATGATTAATAAAAGGGGACTGAAATTCAAGAAGCAATTGAAATGAAAATGAAGGTTATGAATGATTCACTAGAAAAAATATAAGATAGAATCAAACATATTATTGATAATATCAATAATTAACCTACAAGTATGAAAGATACATTTCATCAATGAATGATTATATATTTTTATATTAATTAATTTCAATAATCCTGAATTCCTGTATATTCTGACTATTTCACTTCTTCTTCCCTTTTATTCATATTTTAATTTTCAAAATATTCCTCCTCTATATCTAAATTCATCTATTTATAATCATCATAATCTCTAAAATTAAAGTTTATTTTAAATGTACTACTCATTTTAATCAATCTATTCATAATCAATAAAATCTTTATCTAATCCATTAATGAATCTATCATGCATCAAACGTATTAGTATATCCTCTTAATCTTCTAAGTCTGCATCTTTTATTCTTGCCTCAATCATTAAATCTAATCTTTTTTTTCAAATATATACTAGGATAATCGTGATTTGGACCTAAATTATCATACATTTCTTATAAGCGAATTTCATATTCTTATTTCTAAATTTAATCAATTAATATTTCTGATAAATTAAAATTAGCATCTGGCTTTTTGTTCTCATTACGAATATACTGTCCGACATAGATAAAATATAGTAATGGCTATAATCTAAAATTGTAAATTATCGTACATCTCTCATTCTAATTTATTCTTCACTAAAGTATTCTTCATTATCAATTAATTCTTATAGTTTTTTAAACCTTCTATTTAAAATTGTTTTAGGTATATTTTTTGTTATTGGTATGTATTTATTTTACATCAAATAATTAATTTATTTATTTTAAGTAATTATTTAATAAATGATTTTTGCTTTAAAAAGTTCATTAATATTTATCATACATATATTCATCATCTAATTAATTACTTTTATATTTCTATTTAATGAATAACAATATAATTGAATATTAAACTCTCTTTTCAATATTATTATATTCTAATTTATTTTTGGCAAAATATTGAAATAGAATTAAATTCCTTTTTACAAAGACTCTTTGATTTTAGAATATTTATTTTGTATCTTAATTTTTATATTTTAGACATTATAAATATTTAAAGAGTTCTTTTCAGTTTACTATTTGGTTTGACAGATAGGTAGTAATATCGAAAAGTAAATGTTATAATTCCATCATATAAATACAAAATATTATCATTTAATCTTATATATTCCATTAATCATTTGTATATCAATAAATATTAAATTTATATTATAGAATTTCATGGATTTCTCTTCCTAATATACAGTATTAGAAGAAAGATATGCAGAAAAATTTGGAATATATAACAATGTCTCCCTTATTATGCCAGAATTTAACTAAGAGAATTAATAATCTGATTTAGTTTGCATTAGAATTTCTAAAATGTCGATTTATGAGAAGGTTCTTTTTAAGTACAGAACCTTAAAATACTTAAATATATTGCAACCATTAAAGTATTATAACACATAAGATGAATACTATATTATCTATTTAAATCTTTATTAACATCTATTATCAGAATAGAAATTACAAAGCATCATTTAAAAGGAAGGATATAAAATCTTACTATAACTTGTTTTAAGTATATTATCTAATTATGATGTTAGCATTTGCTGAATTTTAGAGAAGATAATTTTATTGGCCAATTAGTTCTATTAATCAAATTTATTATATTGAAGGTATAATATATTTTTCATTATTGGAATATGATTTCAATAATTTTAATAAGCCATTAAATTATCTTACTAACTTCTGGTAATTTTTCAATTAATATTTCATTTATCAATTTTAAGATTTGACATAATTTAGGGACGAAGAAAGTTTTAATAAGATAATTGAATATTTATTTGAAAAAAATGGAAATATTCATAAATAAAGTTTATTGGAGCCATATTATGAAAAAGTATTACAATATTTGTTGAATATTGATAAATTCTATAGATTATATTCTGGAAATTGTGTTGTTAAATAATTTAAGAAAAATAAAGTCTTCTCCTTTTATCTTAATTTGACTGATGATATTGTCTATAAATCTACTGAAATTAAGGGTAATGATGATGATAAATAATAAATTTTATTGTAAATTTAGAGAGATATTGAATTAATGGAGTTATTCACAAATAATGAAAATGTAGCAGCCTGTTTTGCATATCTTAGAATTTATGACTATGTATTTTTACTTTATAGGAAATTTATTGGAACATTGGCAGATATTATTACCAGTTGGTCAAAAAAAGATTAAACTTTAGAATAAATAAAAAAGGATGTTTATGTTATAGCATCAAGAACTGCAGATTGTATAATATATTTTTTATAATAGCATTAAAGATCTTGCATGAAAAGAACATAATTCATAGAGATCTAAAACCTCAAAATATTTTTCTTGATAATGAAAATTTATCTTAATCCTTTAGTTATGTTGCTGATTTTGATTGCTCTAAGTAAATTTACGGGAGCTTTAATTTAAATTAAACTAAGTAAGAAAGCTCTTATACTCAAAAGTATGATCCTCCTGAAACAACATAAACTTTAAAATATGATATATTCTAATTAGGTTTGATTTTTTTGACAGTTGCAAATAGAGGAAAATATATTGGAGACGAATGGAGAGGACCAAGGTTGTTAAAAGAGGATGAATTTGATTCATTTTATAGTAAAAAGGCTATCTAGATAAGTTTGTCATCTTTTAATTATGATAGTAAATTTATAGATGTTATTGCTTAATGTTTACACAGAGATCCAAATTTAAGACCTGATATTAATACTCTTTGTAATTAGCTAATGACATTCAAATAAAATTTGAAGATGAAAATAAAATCATGCAATGTGATTTAGTAATAAGATTAAACTTATTAATAATAATATAAACCACCTTTATTAAAAATGAATACATCAGACTTTTAAACAGATAATTAACAAATCAATCCTCAATAAAACATTCCTAATTAGTTCAACCTTAATTAACCAAACAATTAAAACATGGATTCAAGCCCTACAAAAAGTAAGTAAAATTCGATTAAAATAATATAAATTAATAACTCACCAGCTTAGGAATAATAATTTATATAAAATATCTAAGGATAATAATAGAATATCCAAATCTTTCATTCAAACTCTTTAGGTTCAAATTTCTCATAATAAATAAACAACTAATAATAATAAATGTCACAGCCTAATCTAAATATCAATTAAATTTAGAGCAGCAACAAAAAAATAAAATTTCTTAATAAAGGAGGATTTTAATGATTCTATCATTATAAACATCATATTATAAACATCATATTTGATCTTAATTTATTTATCTATTTTAATATGTAAAAGTGATAGTTTAAATGATGTTGTCTCTACTTATTATTACATTCTCATTTTACTATCCTAACATTTAATTTATCAAATGGAATATTAAAATATGAGATTATATAAATTTATTAATTTCATAAAATTTAATTATTGATGAGTGATCAATTTGATGATGATGATTTTGTTGATGGAGAAGAAATCTAAAATAATAATTCAAGCAATTAAGTGTAAATTAACACTGATTAATAAAAGCAATCTAAAAAAGTTGAGGAAATGGATGATGATGAAGAAGAATAAATTACTATTACAGATGATAATAATTAACCAAATTCAACTGAAATATAATAAAATATCTAAAACAATGAGATTCCAATACATATCTTTGAATAAACTTAGAACCCAGAATGTCAGAATTCAAAAATCATTGAAAATTAATAAATTATAGAATAATAATAGGACAACTATGTTGAAGAAGAAATTTAAACAACAGAAATATAATAACCAATATTAATCAATAATAATGATATTGAATAATAAAGTATGCAAAGACAAGAAGATGAATAATAATAAAATGGAGATGAAGATTTTAAGGAAGGAGAAGAAATATAGATTTAAAAGATGAAAGAAAATGATGTGAAAATATAAGAGTTAAATAATTAAATTTAAGTCAATGATGTGAAAATATAAGAGTTAAATAATTAACTTGAAGTCGATGATGTGAAAATATAAGAGCTAAATAATTAAATTTAAGTCAATGATGTGAAAATATAAGAGTTAATTAATTAACTTGAAGTCGATGAAGTAGAATAATTAGAATAATAAGAATTAGAATAATAAGAATTAGAATAAGAATAAGAATTAGAATAATAAGAATTAGAATAAGAATAAGAATAAGAATAAGAATAAGAATAAGAATAAGAATAAGAATAAGAATAAGAATAAGAATAAGAATAAGAATAAGAATAAGAATAAGAATAAGAATAAGAATAAGAGTAAGAATAAGAATAAGAATAAGAATAAGAGTAATAATAAGAGTAATAATAAGAATAAGAGTAATAAGAATTAGAATAAGAATAATACCAATAATAAGAGTAATAATAATAATAATAATAATAATAATAATAATAATAATATTTAAATCACAATAGCGATACCGAATCAGAAGAGGAAATTATTGAATTAGATAAAGTGGATAAATAAATAGAAGAAGTTCAATAAAAAATTGACGATGATGATTTTGTAAGTGGAGAAGAGATTGAAATTTAAAATGATAATTAAGAAATTAAGTAGATATAAAACGATGATGATGATGATGATGAATTTGAAGAAGGTGAAGTAATTTAAGAATAAGAGAATAATGCAACTCAAATAAAGGAAGAAAACAATTAGTCTAATAATTAAAATTTGGTAAAATGCTATTCAATATTTAGAGAATGTCTTCTATTAATAAATATTAAATTGAGCATTTATACAATGAATTATGTTAAGGATTTTAATGTCCTCTATAAAAGAATTTTGAATTAGATTCAGTGTAATAATTTTTTGATTTTTAATAGTCCTGCTCAATAATTTAGTTCAATTGAAACTATATTAGATAAAAATAGTGTAAATTTCCTTCTTGAAAGAGAGTAATATTAAATAATATAAAAGATTATAGAATGGATAAGGTTAGAAAGATTTCAATGGAATTATGACTCCATCTAAAATAAACTTTAATGAAATAGGAGTATCATAAGAATTAAAGAATGCTTTCCTTGATTAAATTAAACTCTACACTTTAATATGGACCAAGTATTAACCATATATTTAGTATTTATAATTTTAATGATTAGAATGTCTGACCAATATAATTTTGTGATTGAATACCCAATGTTTGAATATGTAGATGTCTCTTCAGACAAGTCTCCAGTTCCAAGAGGAGGAACTTCTCAATTTTAATTAAATGATATAGGAAGGCCAGGATTGTAAGAGATATTAGATCTGATTCCTGATTATTCTAAGCTTTTAGAGCAGACTTTCTCAAATGAAACATGAAAGTTGTTTTATATATAAAATATTTTAGTTTTTAATTAAAAATAAATTAATGGATTAGCATAAACTATAATTCAAGGAGGATCAAGTAATGAAAGTATATTTAATTTATTATATGATATAGCCTTTTAATTAAGAAAGATTTAATATTAAATAATTTTAAAGAGATTTAGAAATTAATATTCTGTCAAAAACAGATGAGAAAATAGTATTTGAAGTAATAAATATTGATGCTCCAATTGCAAATTCCTTAAGAAGAATTATGATTGCTGAAGTAAATTCTAATATAAATACAGATCCCTACAATGGCAATACATAAAGTTTAAGTAATTTAAAACACCAGTGTAATACCAGATGAAGTATTAGCTCACAGATTGGGGTAATTAAATTGAAAACATATAAGATTAATTCCAATAATTGCAGATCCTATGTAATTTATTGAAAAAGATGAATAAGAAGAATATAATGAATTAAATTCCATAGATTTTACTTTAGTTGCAAAGTGTGAGAAAAAAACAAATAGCAAACAGGATGACCCCATTGAACAATAATATACTAATACAACAGTTTATTCAAGCAGTTTAATTTGGTAACCAAAAGGTCAATAAGCAAAATTATTTGCTGCTAATCCAATTCGTCCAGTTCATTCCAATATTATCATTGCCAAATTGAGGGAAAATCAAGAACTCAACTTAAAATTAATTTGTGAGAAAGGAGTAGGAAAAAGACATGCAAAATGGTATTAGATAAAAATTATTTTTAGGTCTCCTGTATGCACTGCCTTTTATAAATTAATGCCATCAATTACTATTAAAAATTAATTAGATACTTAAAGATAAGAGAAGTTGGCATCTATTTGTCCTATGAAAGTATTTGGAATAAAAGGAAACTAAATTAAAGTTGTGAATCCAAGAAATTGTACTACTTGCAGAGAATGCATAAGAGAAGCTAATGGATTTGACAAGGACATTGAATTAAATAAATTAGAAAATCATTTTATTTGTAATTATTATAGATTTTAAGTGTAGTCTCTATTGAAAGTGTAGGATAATATGAAGCTAAAGATATAATGTTATAAGCTATAGATGTATTTAGATCAAAAGTATAATTGTACATTAAAGAATGATTTTTATATACATTTATATTAATTTAATTAATTGGAAGTTTCAAATTTGTTTGTAATTATCTCTGTATTTACATTTGCTATACTCTCCATTGTCTATTATTTTATTATTCAAATCATAAATTCTCTCTTATGGATATATATTTAGAAATAGTAACTTAAGTATTAATATACTATAATTATTGATAGGATTTTCTACTCTTTTTTATATTTAAATGGAAGTAAATTTTATAAGAGAAGTTGCCAATATTATTGAAAATCTAAATATTAGCACAAGATAATCAAGCTTTATTAACATAGCAACTTCTCTGCTTAGATCAGAATTCCTATTCCTATATTAGTTCATACTAAAAATCAATATAAAGATTTAATTTAATCTTAATATACTGTCTTAATCATTAGTAGTTTATAAATATTAGAGGAAGTATGATTAAAAATCCAAGAAGCATTGAAATTAAGAATAACTTTGTCGTTATCCAAAGAATTCTTTAATAAAACTGGAGAAATGAAGAAATTTAAAGGATAAATGAAAAATTACATACTTTTTGCCATCTATATCAATTTCACCAATTAGGAGTGATTTTTTAAGAGAATTATACTCCAATTCAATTTCACTATAACTATTAAAAATTATCTGATACTTAATATAAATTATTATTATTCATGGAAACTTTTTATGTGCATATTCTAAGATTTCATAATGATCAAATGCAAATGCTTCCTTACCCAATTTAAGCATTTCTTCAACACTAACCCATTATGCTGTTTTAGCATCATCTGCTGCCACAGGATCAGCATCATTTGGAACTTCAACTTTATAAACTATAGAAACATAATGTCCTCTTGGGTCTCTGTCTGGAGATCCTTTTACATCAATCAAATCAACGCTTAGACCTAAGATTCCAGTTTCTTCATTAAGTTCTCTTAAGCAACATTAAATTGGATCTTCACCATAATCTAAGTGTCCACCTGGAAAAGCATATTTTCCTATAAATGGTTCATGTCCTCTTGTTATTAATAAAACCTTTTTCACATCATTTTCAATTTTTCTAAAACACACAGCATCACATGCCAATTAAGGTCTTTATTTCATTAAAATAAAAATAATTATAGAAAATAATTAATATTATAAAGAAGACGAATATATTTATATATAATAGTGACAATGATTCATAATTGAAGCAACAAATGTTCAGGTATAAATAAATTGACTTTTTGAATCTTTTTTCCAAAATCGAGAAGAAATTTATTCTTATTTTCTAGAGTTTTTATT
The DNA here is from genome assembly GCA_000733385.1 of Paramecium biaurelia. NCBI lineage: Eukaryota > Ciliophora > Oligohymenophorea > Peniculida > Parameciidae > Paramecium > Paramecium biaurelia. The sequence continues at coordinate 18,115 of JPFL01000647.1, forward strand.
CTATTCCAAAAATTGTTAGAGGTTTTCTTTACTTGTTTTTAATGACTACTTGAATAACAAAATTGAGCTTCATTAGGAACGGATCAAATAATTTGATATCTAATATTTGTTTTTTTTATAAAACAGTTGATTTAATTATCAAACCTAATTTGAACTTTAAAATTTTATTGAGTTACATTAAGTTAATTGGCATTTTAAATTATTTGAAAAGATAATTCTTTAATATTCATTACAAAGTATAATTATTTTACAGTATTTATATATTATATATTATTCTTGATAATTTAATATCAGTATCAACTTGAAGTATAAACCCATAAATATATAATAAAGAAAGTCTATCTTTTTCGTTTCAATTTAAAAATTAAAATTTTATAATCCAGTATTAAGAACAATTTCATAAAAACACCATCATTGATCATAAGAAATAATCAGGTTTAATCTTGAATATAATATTTTCTGGTATCACTTAATTATTAAGAATTAATTAATAAGAATATAACATAAAATAGGACAATCACAATAGTATGATATAAATTGAAAATGTTATATAACCACTAATTTTCTTTCAACTAAATTATCCATCAATAGACACAATTTATTCATTTATATTTACAATTCTTATCATACATAAGATATTTTCTTTTTATTTATATTACACTCAATTATATTTCTAGGTATTCTTATCTAAAGAATTTAATGAAATAAAATTATTAAATGATATGACAAGTCACATATAAATTATATATTAAAAATTCATTAATTAAAATTCATAAAGTAATATCAATTAGTCACATTCTATACAATTTTCTAATTAAGTGTTAAATTTATTTGTTAACTTTGTTATAATGCTTTAACTTCTTCTCATTTAAAAATATAAGAAAATACGAATCAACATTTTAGAACATAAATATGGAATTATTTAAGTGATTAATTAGCATTTTTATGTATATATTAAATCTTTAATTTCCATTAAATAAAATAAATATTAAAAAATGGCCGATTAACCTGAACCATCTGCCTACTTCTTTGGATATATTGGAGTTGCTTCTGCAGTCGTTTTTGCCAGTAATGTTATAATTTTATCACAGATTTGGGATCCTCATATGGTGCAACAAAATCTGGAGTCGGAATTTGTTCAATGGGTGTTTTAAAACCTGATTTAATTATGAAATCAGTTATTCCTGTTGTCATGGCTGGTATTTTGGGAATTTATGGGATGATTGTTGGTGTTATTTTATAAGGAAAAGGTATTTATGACTTATATTATAAATAGTTTCCTCAATAGCAGTATTAACAGCACAAAAATAAGGTTATGCTTATTTATCCGCTGGATTGTGTTGTGGATTGAGCTCTTTAGTAAGATATATATATTTTATAGATTTTAGGCTGCAGGATTATCCATTGGAATAGTTGGTGATGCAGGAGTCAGAGCCAATGCTTAATAAGACAGAATTTTCGTAGGAATGATTTTGATTTTGATTTTTGCAGAAGCTTTGGCATTGTATGGGCTTATTGTGTCCTTGATTTTATCATAAACATCATGAGTATTATTATTAAAGCATAAATATAAAGATAAATCCATATGAAAATACATATCTAATAATTTTTAAATTTTTTTCTATTATTTTTCTTAGACCAATTCAATTCTGCAAAAATCAAAATGGTCTGGCTCTTTTTGGTTCTTTAAACTCAATTATCTTAAATAAATCCATATTCCTAAACCAGCCCAAAAGCCAAATGTATTTCAATCAAAACCTTGAAAATATTATATGTAAACAATACATAAGGAGTTTTAGCAATAGTAATAATTAATTAGTTATCAAGGGCATTAGGTTAAACATTTCTAATAGATCTTCATTCAATTTCATATTCCAGATTAAAATTTTCAATATCATATTTATTTCCCTAGATTTTCACACCTCTAATCCTACTCCAATACATAATCTCTTTTAATCATTAAATTTGAAATTATCTTATGTTATGGATTCTTGCATAAACTTATCCTCTTTATTCTTTACAAATCGTTTTTATAGACCTTATATAATTTCACATGCATTTGTTACATCAATTACTTGCTTTAACTTTATGAGTAAAGAATTGAATTGGCTAAAGAAGAAGAAACCTTCTTTTTTGATATTAATTTATTTTATATAATTTTAAGATAATGAAAAAAAAATCTATATTTTCAAACTTCATTTTCATTTAATTCATAATTTAAAGAAGAAAACTAATATTTATAAAGAAGAATTATTTAAATTACATAATATAATTCATACTAGTATTTATAGGCATACAGGAAAACAAAATAATTTTTACTTTAAAGTCATAGATCCAATTTTGGCATGAATAAATTAGGAACATCAATTGGACCATAAAAAATGATAAAATGAAATGATAGAGGAATGACAAATGAATTTATTTTGTATAATTCTTACAAAGTTCACAAAAATAATGACCATTTAAAGAGTATTAGTATTTTAAACATATTGTGCATTATGAATAGTATAAAATTGAGAAAATTTAAGGATTCATAGATATTATGTAATTTTATTATTAACACAGCTTTACAATTTTACTTTATTTGGCTTCAATTTACCTAAAAATTGTTAAAATTAAAAAAATATCTATTTCAGCACTAGACACAATATATATTGGGATTATCTATCAAATTTTAATCTTTTATAGTTTTTCATTGGCGACATTTGCATTACGAAACAAAGATATCGTTTTATTCATCCTATTTGATTTTTTTTAATGGATATTTTATGATTCATTTTTCATTTATTTTGCTATTTTTATAATAATATAAATTAATCCAGAATTCTTTCATTAATGTTTTAGTATAAATTTCTTCAATGTTAAAATACTTTTTTTTGAGATTAAAACTTATTTTTAATTATAGAATTTGTATTATTACTATAATAGTTTAAACTAATAGGCTTAGAACAATAAAAGTATAAATAGATGGTATAACTATTATTAATAAATAATATTTTAGCTGTTATTTTATCTGAAATATTTGCATCATTAAAATAGTAAATATAAAGAATAATTATAAAATTAATATATATTATATATTTATTCGCATATGTTTGACTTAAATTCAGCAATTGCAATCAAATGTTAATCAAATTTTCATAAAAAATATTCTTTAAACTTTTCAGCCAAAGTAAGATTGAGTAGAAAAAATGAAAATTGAATACCATTACTATTATTGTTATATTTAATTTTAGACTGAAATTTAAGTTCATTTTGGTAGATTAAGAATTTCAATTTACTTATTTTTGATGAGATTTAAAGAAAAAAAATTATTAAAACATATTAGTGATTATTCTGTTTTCTTTCTTTGTTTTTTCTTAAGTTTTTTTATTCCAATAAAATTCAATCATAGTGTTTGAGTTTTTCTACTAAATACTCAATTACTAAAACAGGTTTATCAAACCTATAGCCTGAAGACTTTCTTGAGTTTTGTTCTTCTGATAAAATGTCGTTTAAATTGAATTCTTCTAAACTAACTAAGGAAGGACTTGGTAGAGGTCTTTATAAAAAATATGTTATTACCTAGTCTTTTAAGGAGAAGAAGGAGTAAAAGATGAATTTGAGTTGAAAAAGGATTGAATTGAATCCATGTGACGATTGTTTTTTATTAAAAATATTTTTATTAATTTTCAAATTGATAAATCACTATTTAAATTTGGGTTTCATTATTTTTATTTCATAAATCTTAAATACAATTGGCCTTAATCCAAATATAGTTCTAAAATTAAGAAATAGTATATATGAATAATGATTTCTTGAAAAAAAAGAATTTAGAATAAAGTCGTATTGATTTTAGTAAGATTTATGATTAATCTGCATCCTATAAATTAAGCAAGAAATAAAAAACAAAATTTCAATTTAATTCAAGAATATTATCTAATAACTATACTCTTCGTTCCAACTATCATAATAAAGAATCTGATTTACATTCTTTTAAATAGTCACTTTTTCTTTAATTGTAAATCAATTTTATTTTAACAATTATCTAAATTGAACCTAATATTAAAATGTAATAGGAATTTTTTCTTTTTAGAAATCATGATCTGCATAATTAAGTTGATTTAATAATAACATACATTTTTATTGAAAATGGTTCAGTGATCAATTTCTTTTAAATTAACATTCTTAAAATAACAAGCATACTATTAATAAATTAACTTAAGCCATATCTAATTAGTACAATTATTTTCTAAATAAGTCTAGAACTTGATTTATAAATAAAAATATAGAATTATTATTTAATTTAGAAGATTTAATAATAATTGTATATTAATTTTAAAATGAGGAATGAGAACAATGATAGATATATAATAATAATTATAAATAGTATTGGAATATAAAAAAAAATAAAAAAAATCGATGCCTGTGAGACTCGAACTCACGCGGGAAATCCCAACGGCTTAGCAGGCCGCCGCCTTAACCACTCGGCCAAAGCATCTAATCTATTGAATTTATGAATGATAATTATTTATAGTATAAATAATAATCAATCTTTAATTTCTTATAATTATTGAATTTAATCTAATTATTAATT